>VZTR01014300.1:0-89310 GCA_013400775.1 Chaetops frenatus
ACAGAGTGGTTTGGGTTGAAGGGTGCTTAAAGTCCATCCAGTGCCAAGCCCTGCCATGGGCAGGGACACCTTCCACCGCCCCTCCAGCCTGGCCTTGGGCACTCCCAGGGATCCAGAGGCAGCCACAGCTTCTCTGGGCAGCCTGTGCCAGAACCTCCCCACTCTCACAGCCAGGAATTCCTTCCGAATATCCCATCTAACCCTGCCCTCTGGTAGTGGGAAGCCATTGTCTGTGTCCTGTCCTGGCCCTTGTCCAAAGTCTCTCTCCATCTTTCTTGTCAGCCCTTTTAGGCACTGCAAGGTCACAATGAGGTTACCCCAAAGTTTCTCCTCTCCAGGCTGAACAACCCCAGCTCTCCCAGTCATTCCTCCCAGCAGAGCTGCTCCGTCCCTCTGATCACCCTGGAGCCTTCTCTGGACTCTCTCCAGCAGCTCCAGGTCCTCCCTGTGCTGGGCCCCAGGGCTGGGGCAGCTCTGCAGATGGGGTCTCACCTGAGCAGGGCAAAGGGGCAGAATCCCCCCCTTTCCTGCTGCCCACACAGGGGCTTAGCCCAGGGCAGCAGGTTCTGGAGATGTCTCTTAGTTCTGAGCTGCTCCAAGAGTGGCAAAGTGACACCAGGGACCTTCCCACTCATCTCCTTGGGAAGTCACAGGGATGACAGGCTGGGTTCTAAACTACTTTGTGTTGACGTGTCTGTCTTGACATAATATGGGTTTATGTGAGATGAGGATGACACTCTCACCACTAGGAAGCCAAATTTACTAAAATTAAACACCAAAATAAGGCAGAGAAATGACATGAGTCACACAACTAGGTAAGAATCACAGTTTGGGGGGTGAGGAGTGTGGAGAGGACACTGCAGTTCTTTCTGTGAGCTGCTGGTTTGCCTTGCACTGACATATTTATGCCCTCATACTCTACAGTTGTCCCCAAGGAAGTGGCAAACCCAGCTAAGTCATCTGTCAGCTGAGAACAAGACTTGCCACCACACGAGATGCTAAAAATGCTCCTCCTGGGCACTGCTGTGCCCCAGCTCCCATGGCTTGGGACTCACAGCTCCAGTGCCCCCAAAGGAAAGTGGGGTCCCTTAATGGCTTCCCACTACCAGAGGGCAGGGATAGATGGAATATTGGGAAGGAATTCTTCCCTGTGAGGGTGGGGAGGCCCTGGCACAGGCTGCTCAGAGAAGCATGGCTGCCCCTGGATCCCTGGCAGTGTTCAAGGCCAGGTTAGATGGGGCTTGGAGCACCCCGGGACAGTGGGAGGTGCCCCTGCCCATGGAAGGAGGTGGAATTGTAGGACCTTTAAGGCCCTTTCCAAGCCAAAGCATTCAGGAATTCTGTGATTATTCCAACATCCAGGCTCTCCTCAAGACTCCAGAGCCCAGGTTTGGGATACTTGCCATACCATTGGAAGCATGCAGCACCAGAAAAACCACCCCACAGGTCACACACCCAGATACATCTCTGTGTGTGCCCAGCTGAGCACTGGGCCAGCCACATCAGCCACCCCATGAAGAGAGCCCAAAAAGCACAGGGAGAGCTCCCTGTGCCTGAGGATGCATCACACCTGAAGCTGCTGTTCAACTGCACTATTTACTCCACCTCTGCTCCCAAGCACACGTGCCCTCTCAGCGTCTCTCCAGCTTCCACAGTTCTCAGGATTTATGTCTGAGACAGGCAGCAGCATCTGCCAGACCTCAGCACCGTGCACACATTCCTGCTGTGCCAGATGGGGCAGGAAGAAAAGTCACAGCTCTTCCCCGGGTAATGGCAGCATGGGAATGCTCAAAGCTGCCAGAAAGAGGTGACAGAAAGCAGTTTGGGGTTTTCCAACGGTCTGCTGGAATGATCATATTCAAAGCTGCCTCCCTCTAAAGGCTCTAGACTTCCTAAAGCACGTGTTCAGCGAGGCCAGGGAAAGCCAGAGTGACAGAAGGTGTTGGCTGCATGTGGCTGTCACCCCTGGCAAGGACAGCTCGCCACAGCCCTGAGGGTTACACAGCACAGGTGGAGAACTCCTGGAGGAGAGGGGTCACTCCCAGTCAAATCCCTTCTTTCTCAGCTGTTGCTTTGGGGTTAAACACACTCTGGCCAACAGGGATGGCCAGATTTTTAATGTGGCTTTTCTGCAGCCAGTGAATATGGCTCAATCCTTGGAGGCAGTGCCAAAGGAGCAATGCTTAAAGAGCATGGATTGGGATGATGATGTGTTTTGGACCTTCAGCTCCACGTGATCCACATTACTTTGTGGGAATCCTCACTGGTTCACATTCTTGCTTTAGCCCTGACGGGAAATTTCCATGCTGGCACCACTGCTCCAGACAAGGTTCACACCCAGTGCCAGCCAGAGCCCCTTTCCATGGGGAAGGAGTGGGGTAGAAGGGAGTACGGCACCTGAAAAGGTAATGAGGTACTGCTTGTGTGTACTTCAGCTTCCAAAGCACAAAGTGCTGTTCCTGCCCAGCTCTCCTGCTGCTCACATCAGACTCTTGTTTGTAATGAGTTATTCAGGCTGCAATGGAGCACAATGAATCCTCAAAAAGACTCATGCTGCTGGGATCTTGCGGCTATTCAGGTAGCCCAGACCCCAGACAAGAGATGAATCACCTTCTAAAAATGCAGCAGTTAAGAAAAAAAAAAAAATCCAATTGCTTCTGATTATTTTCAGTCTCAGAAGAAACATACTGTACTGAGGCTGTGCTTACCTAAGGCATCCACGTGAATCCACTATCCCTCCCCCTGGAATGGCTGCTGAATTAATTACTGCCTGTACAGAAACACTGAGGAGCTCCCTAGAGATTGGCTCCCTTTTGACCTCAAAGCTTTTTAGGGCAGGTGGCTGAGTCTCCCCACCAGCATCTGCCAGTTGGGAAACTGAGGCACCGAGGGGTGGATATTCCAGAGGGCCTCACTCCCTCAGCAGAACAGAGAGGAGAGACCAGGAATTTTGACATCCAATCCAGTGTCCGAAGGGCATTCAGCTCTCAGCTTCAGATCCTCATGCAAGGAGCCTTGGGGCTCCAAAGCCCCTTCAAGCTCCTGAGGAATTGTTACTGTCCCCCTAAATGTTCCTGCCTTGGGCTGACTGAAATGAGGAAACCCAGCAGGAACTGAGGGGTGGCAGGAGATTGAGGGAAAAGGAGGAGGACTCAGTGCACACCCTGAGACAGGAGAATGAAAACCTCAGCCAGTGGACATTCTCCCCAGAAAGGACAGTGTCACACACCTGCTCAAGGAGGATGCTGTGAATCACAATTAGACACAGCATAAAGAATCCAGTGACCACATTCAGGACTTTTAAAGCCTTTCCCCTCCTGTCAGACTGGCAGTAGGAAATTGGGCTTTTCACCTGCCTGTGTGGCATGGAATGTGCTACTTACACTCCTGGAAAGGAGCCTGTGCTGGGGATCCAGGCACTACCACTTAGCACCTCCCTGCCCTTTGCCAAGACCTGGGGTGTTGCTGCATCTCTCTTGCTCTTTCCAGGACATGCTGCAAATTTTCTGACTTGTGGTGAGGTGGGCATTCCCAGGGGATTCTCCTTTATCAAATGCTGCAGGGTCTCAGTGACCCACAGAACCCTCTCCAGCCATGTGTTCCCATCAAGAAACCTTCCAGAGCAAGTTGGAGCTGCAGCCTCTTCTCTCCTCAGCATCCCCAATCCCCACTAGGATAGGGGGTTGTTCTGTAAACTTGCTGTGACTCTGCTGTGCAGTGCTGCTCCTCCAACACACACAGTGCCACAGACAGGCAAACAGTGATGGGCATCAAGAAAAATGCTCAGATAAATCTTTCCCACTATGGGCTGGACTTGCCCTGCTCTATTTAAGTCAATGGAACAAAGCCATTGAGCCCTGGGGGAGCAAGTGCCAGCCCTAAATCATTTCTTTGATTAATTGTTCTTGGGAAGGAAGAATTCATTAAGCATTCTGCTCAGCAATTAGAAATAAATATATTTTTAGCATGAACAACCTGCCAGAAACAAGCTGTTTCAGAAATATATTCAGCTTGATGCATTTTCCATCAATACAGAACGAGGGGCTCCAGCCTGCCAGAGGGACAGGCTGGGAAAGGGACACTGCAGAGACAGGCAGGACAGGGCTGTCACTGAGGAGCTCCTTGTGATGTCTGCATCACTCAGGTTCAGTCTGTGTGAGCACCTAATGAGGAAATAAAGGAGTTTTTCTCTGTATTCCTATTCCAGCCATAAGCTGAGAATATATCTCCCTGCTATTTCACAGGAATATGACATAGCTATTCCTACACACAGCTGGAGCAGAGTAGCTATGAGAGTCATTAAAACCCAATAAATAACAAGACTCCCCTTGCATTTCCACTTTGGCACCAGGCTCAGACAAGCTGCAAGGACAATGTGAAATAACAACCTCTGTAAGGAGTTTGGGACAGAGAATTGCCAGAGCCTTTAGATGTCAGACACAGTAAATGGTTACCACAGGGACAGCGGGACAGGAGACTGCTCCAAGGTAGTGACAGTCAAAGCCTTCCCTGCCCACTGAAGGTGTGAATGACACTAAATGAGGTGTAAGGGTGTATTTTCAATTGTAAATCCATACCTCAAGGCAGGAACTCAGCACAGGCTCTGTTCATGCCTGAGCCCAGAGAACCACGTGGAACTGTGAGATGGGCACTTTGCCCTCCGCACCAGTCTAGAAAAATCTACCTCTGATCCTGAGTGCAGAAGAGGAAACCCTAAAAGAACCTGCTTTGGGATCTGAGAGTCACAGCCCCAAAAGACTATTCCAGGCTTTTAAGTTTTGTGCCTTAAAAGAAAAGACAAGTCTTATCCTTTGGTTGTGGTGCCTAGAGGCAAGTCTGTTCCCTGCCCTGTTTTGGGAATGGAGGATGGCAGCAGTGTCTCAATGAATTCCAGCTTTTCCAAGAAGAACACCCTCTCAAAGAGCCCTCTTCCCTAAAACACAAAACATCCTTGTAGTTTTTCCGTCTGCACACACAGGACCCAATTTCAAGGCCACTGCAGCAGGCTCTGGCTCAGCCTTTAATTTCAGCAGGGATGTGCTGGGATATCACACAAATTGGCTGGGAACTCAGGCACTTCCATCATGATTACATGATTTCTAAGGCTTTCTTCCTTTTAGTTAATCCAGTCCTTCTGCTTAAGCTCGGAGTAAGGCAAGAGCCGGGGTTTTGCTCTCGTTCTTTCACACCAGCAGAAATGTCTGTGCTGTGCCTCAGGCCAGCTGGGAGCCCTGGCACTGGGAGAGCACAGGGAGGTTGAGAAAGAGGAGGAGGAAGATGGGTCAGTGCTGAGGGTACCTGGGGAAAGCTCTCAAGTCACTGTAGTGACTCCAGCGGAGAACAGCAGAGGATCTTTGACTGGAGGCCAGGGAAAGCAGAGAACAGATCAGCTCTGCTCTCAAGTGTATCCAAACCCACATTAGGCCATTAGATATTCAGACAGTAAATTAGGGATCTCCTTCAGGAAAGGCATCCTTGAATCAGAAATAGCTGTTTTGTAGAAAATTCTGGGCTCTGAACCACTTCCACTGTAGCAAGAGAGCCCCAGGCTCCCTGATTCCTGCCTTGAAGAGCCACTGCACAAACATCACAGTGGGAGTGGAATCTGGGGTCAGTGTGCAGAACCAGCAGGTCCCACCCAGTGCCAGCACCTGGCCTGGATGTAGTTTGGGGTTTCTGTAAGGGACACACAGCCTGAGGTGCCTCCAAGCAGGGAAACTCATTCCCAGGGCCATTCTCACCCAGGAATTCGGCTCCATTTGTCTACTAATGAACCTCATTTCACAGGAATGATGATCAGCCCTCCTGCACCCACAAGAACCCTGGTGTGTGGAGGAATGATCTCACCCAGCCCTGCAGCCAGGCTGAGCTAAGGGAAATGCAGCAGAACCACTGCAGCTCCAGGGCAGGGGCTGAGCAAAGCTGGAGTATCTGAACTGCACTGCCCTTACTCACAGTGTCACCTGCCTGCCTACAAAGGTCACGAGCTGCTCTGCCAACAGCCATGGGGTTTTATGGTCTGGGTAGTTTTCTTTACTACAAAACTCCTTTATTTGGAATACTCTCCCTTCCTCTTCCTGAGCCAGCCAGGGTCATACTTTGCCTAGGAAAAGCAAGTTTTCCAAGAGCTTGTAAAGAATTCTCTGCACTCCTCTTGTGCCCAGCTGTAGGAGAGCCATGCTCCACTCTGAACCATATAACCAGAGGAACAGCCAATCCTCTTCTTTTTCCCTAACTGGGCTGTAGATCATAGAATCCCAGTTTGGGGCAAACACAAGTTTTCACTAACCTGTCCTGACTTCAGAGAGGTGCCCTTTCCCCAGAAAAATCTTGGGCACAGGGGTGTGGAGAGAAAGCAAGGCTGGAAGCTTTGGGCCAGGCTGAGGAAATGGGAGGGCCTAACTCCAGGCATCTCACTGAGCTCTTTCACATCCTCTCTCTGCACTTCTTATCTGGGAGACTGGGCAGAAATGCTGCTGGCCTGCCATTCCTGAGTGTGTGTGTGATGATTGCACTGGAGGAGGTGCTTGAGAACAGCGCAGCCCTGTGAGAGCAATACCCCAGAGCAGCTGCCAAGTCCCAGAGGGGTCTCATCCCTGACTTCAACCAGCAGTGTCTCCACAGCCACGCTCCTGGATCACACTGTCTCCCGTGCCCAGACACACCAGCACCTCTGACATTTCCTGTTCACCTGAAAAGAGGGCTGTGCTGAGGGAGGACTGAGCTGTGGAGAAATTACACTGCTTTTTGTCCTGCTTTTACACCTCAGCTATGGGAAACACAGGGCTGGAAACACTTCTCAGGGGATTTAGGGTGGGAGGAAGAGCAAAAAAGAGGTGGTGGTGGTCTGGAAGTGGGGATACCCATGCTGTGGTAGCAGGCAGAGGGATCTCTGTGCAGGTGCCTGAGGGGCTCAGCTCTGGCTTACCTTGCTCCCAGCCCCAGCATTCCCAAGGTACTTTATTATCAGCTGCACCCCCGATGTTATGCATTAATTTCCACAGCAGACTCATTCACACACACACACAACACACCCACCCACATGCAGCAATGGCTAGACAGACACAAAGCACGCAGCAGCCAATTATTTGGGGTGGGAACAACTTGCATGAGCTCATGATGAAGCTTAGCCTTAATTCTGCTGAGCTGGAGAGGCTGGAGCTGTGCTCTGCTCTCCTGACTGACTGCGGAGCGCAGAGCAGGGCAGATGATGTCAAGGCAAATCTTTTTTTGTCTGCAGTGCAGATTTGGCTGTGTGAATTTACTTGCAAATGAGGCTTCCAGATCCCCTGTTGGAAAGCAGGAGTCCTAGGCCATACCCACAGCTGCCACTGTTAGCTCCCAATTCCTGCTCGTGCTGCAAAAGGAGTTGCCTGGGTTTGAAAGGCTTGGGCCCAACTTCCCACCAGGATCTGCAGGCAACAAGAAGCCCGTGGGATTGGCAGGAGGGGATGAGGGAGGAGTGCCTTTGCTGCAGACACAGCAGAGGAGCCCATCACAACGGGAATAAAGGAGGAGAGACTCCAATAGTGCAACTTTCCCTGTGGTTTCACAAACTCAGCACCAGAAACTGTGCAGAAGCAGTCAGGGTTTAGCCAGCAGCCATGGGCACATCTGGAGTTTGATTGTGGCTTGTCTGTGACCCAGGTTTCTGTTCCATTCCCAGCTGTGGGACAAGCCTGGGTGTTCTAGCCACAGCATACACAGGGAATTGCCCTGACCAAGGCTGGCATGAGCACACTTGTGTTTGCAAAAGGATCACAACACATCACCCAAAGGAGCCAAAGCCACCCAGCTTAAGGGATGTTTTCTAGAGCTGCCACACCACAGCAGAGACAGAAACCTTGCAGCTCCTGTGGCAGACCCAGTATTTGGGAGTGTTTACTGAAGTCAGGAGTCACACATTCCCAAAGAAAAGGGTAGCATACCCTGCAGTACACATGACTGGCAAGGGAAAGATGGAACATTTTCTTCTTAGACCATCTCCAAACCCCATGCAGGGGCTGCATAATTCTCATTTACAGACATAAAAGGTAAAATCCTTCTTGTCTGCCTCTCCATGCAGGCTTTTTTCCTATCTTTTTCCAGCCTAGTTCTAAATGTGCCAGACAATAGAGCACCATACATGGACCTGGAGAGTATTGGTAAGCTCTTCCCTTATCAAGACAAAGGAACCAGTGATTCAGAAATCCCCTAACAGTACACGGATCCACTGCTTTTTGGGGTCCTAATAAAAGATGGACAATAGGTGAGACCAAATCTACAGCACTACATAGAAAAGGAGAATCCCAAAGAAATCCTCATGAAACTGCCTGGTAAAGACCAACCCCACCCTTGCTGGTATCTCCTCTGGCATCTGCTGTTAGATTAATTGTAGAGTCCCCCAGCATCTTCCATGGCAGCACCACCACCCCTTTTTTTAAAGCTGGAGAAATCAAGGCATGGAGAATTCAGTTCAGGATGGCTCACAGGTCCAACCTGTGATGCCTGACATCCCTTCCAGCTTGTCCTTCTCTCTGCTAGGCACTGCTTGTCATTCCAAGTGCATCCCACAGCTAAATGAGCACCATATGAGTGCTTTGTATGGGCATCAAGAACAGACCATCATCTGCAGTCTAGACTGGTCCCTCCTCCCACCCTCCCCACGATTCACAGGAAAATAGGGATGGAAAAATATAATCCTCTTGTTATTAATAGAAGTATAACTTCTGCATGCATTAGTACTTTGAAAGTGAAGGGGGAAAGGTCAAGCATCAAGAATTTGTGCTTAATGAAAATGGGTTTGCCATTGTTAAAAATGCTGCACCGAGCCAGGAATCATTATCTTTTCTCTTATCTCCTGGACTGTTGGGAGAGCTGGCCCAGGACACGGCAGCAGTGAGGTGGGCACTGCCCTGCTCTGCAGGGCCAGAGTGTCCCTGTGCTGGCTCTCTGCACCTGGACACAGAGGGGCACAGGGATGGTGTCCCCTGCCCCCAGTGCCCTCGAGTACACAACTGCCCTGCTGGGAGGTGTCAGTGCTGAGCTGAGTGAGCCCCATGCCCTGACACCACTGGGAAGGAAAGGATTTGTTAAGTGGAATCCCCCAGTCTCTGGAATGCAGCTATTATCTCTTCCCAAACGCTGATAACTGCCAGATGGTTCTTTCCCACACCCAACACATCCAAATACATCTCCCCGAGTTTTCCAGGGTTTTCCATGCCCTCCTCGTGCTCAGGTGGGATGAGGATCACACTGTAACACTGCCCAGGTTCTGACCAGGAGCAGGAGAAGCTACTCTCAGCAGAGTTCCTGTGCTCCCAGTCCCACTGGAGCGGTGACAGGGCTGAGCAGTGATTCCCCGCACAGTTCTTGATTGCCTGGCACTCACAAACACCCTGAGCACAGCTGTGACAACAGAAAACCAGGACTTAGAGCTCCTGCACTGGAGTCAGCCGGCAACCTTCAGCTCCTCTCCTGCCTCTGAGCTCTGGAACAATGGATGCATTCACACAGACAACCTCTCCATCCAAAGAGGCCCAGAGTTAAATCCTTAATTAGCACATTTAGACGAGTCACCACAAACGAGATTAGCTCTCATGCATCACTGGGGAAGTTGCCATGCCCCTGGAACGTGGAAGTGGTGAGCCCTCAAGCTGACCTTGGAATTCCCCCTTGGATGCTCATCTGCTTTGCTCTCACCGAACTGTCTGTCTTCTCCTGCTGCCTGCAGCCTCTCCTTGGGAGATATGAGCCTGGTTTTCCTCCAGCCTGGTGCTAACACCAGGCATGGGGTGACCACATTTGATACTGCACAGAATGAATAATTCCAGTTTGGAAAGGGACTTCCCAGCTAGCAAAGCATTCAGCATGGAAAGGCGCAGGAAGAGATCTCTCTAAGAGCACCTTGCTAGCCCAGGACACATCTGCTCCCTCTGCTGTGCTTCTGGAGTCCTGGGTGCTGTGCCTGCTGACAAACCCGGGTTTGGTGCTGTCAGCACCGCAGAGCTGCACGGAGTTAAGCTGCATCCTGCTCTGCCCTGCGCCTCACCAAACCCCAGCCCACTCGAGGGGACTTGAGCACTCCTCACTGCTTGTCCTGGACAGCAGCTTGGATTTTGAGCGTGCAGTGCTGCCTGGGCAAGAGCCCTTGTGACAGGTTTACAGACGAGGAGTGCTCAGCTCCATGGGGATGAGCTCTGCAGTGCTGCTGGGGGGAGAGGTCATCCAAACGTTTCAGAAAGGAACTTAAATCAACCCTGGGCACCATAATGGCTCTGACTCTTATGCAAGGGAAGCGAGGAAATCTCGTGAATCTCTCTCTAGACATCCAAAAGGCAATGATGTCACCAGCTGGGGGCTGCCTGGCTTGGAAGAGGGTTGTGGATGCTGCACCTGCATCCACAGCCACAGGAACGCGTGTGGAACACACACCTGTGGAGGAGGAGGACAGCACCTGGACCCTTCCATGCTTCCTTACACCCAAGAGATCTGTCAGAATTGGTGATACTCTTAATTCTTCCTCCTAGCCTCGAGTTCTGGGAATGGTCTTACCCCTTCTCACAGCCTGGCCTGTGTTCAGCCTCAGAGCATGTGGCACAGACATTTTGGGGGCAAATCTCAAGTAGCCACTTCCCTGCAGCCTGACCTTTCCGTCACACTCAGCAGTGGAAATGTGCTTTTTGAAGTTCTCAAAAGGAGCTGGCACCTTTCTTTTTGAGTGACATTCATCTGTAGGTAAATTGATTTAATAGCTTGTTAGAGTGCCAATTAGAACCAACAATAACTCAATTGACCTATAACTGCCTTGGCACCAACACAGCTTTCAAAAATAAGAGAAAGGAGGAAATCTCTGCTCTGGCAGAGATGAGAGCTCAGATAGCTGGTTTTGAGAGCAAACTGAGGGATTCATGGGCTTGCTAATGAGATGCTCATAACACATCAGAAACAAAGACAAATTTCAATGGTTTCAAGCTGAAATGACACTATGTTATCTCCAGACAAAGATCACTGTTTTATCTGTATAATAAATGGATTTCAGTGCAGCAGCAGTGACTCTATAGCAGGAAAAACCTCAGTGCCACAGAAAGCACTAGCACAGTTACCTAACCAGAATAACACTGGATTGAAACCCCAAGTTTATCTCCTTAAAATAGTGCTGCAAAGTCCTACACTGACTCTGTGAGTTTTACCCCCGGAAACCACATTTTTGTTTCAAATTAAATCTGTTTCATTCTCCTGCAGTGGAGACTGTGCTTCCAGACAAATTCATCATGTTAAATGCTTAGGTCTGAGGATTGAGATCTTTCAAGTTTAAAAAACAGAAAATGGGTAGCTTTTGTCTAAACATTGGCAGTGTCCAAGGATAAAGAGAAGGATAATGTGGAAGGGTTTTAAATTACTGGGAAAAACGATCCATTCTTAAGTCAGGAAAGGGATGCAGAAAACTGAGATTGCTGGGAGAGTCGGAAGGACAACAGCAACTAAGAATATGTAGAAGGAGAAGAAACTGATTTGGGGACACCCACCCAGGGAAAAAGCTGAAGGATAACAATGGAGACTGGAGCTGGACTGAGTAAATGCCAACCCAACACACGGGAACATTGCAAAGGGTGAGGGGGAGAGGCATTACTGAAATCAGGGTGGAAATCAGTGATCAGATGAGAAAGAAGCTGGATATTTGTATCTAGGACTGGCTGGACAAGACATCTGCCACAAGGAGCCTATAAAATGGAAATGGCACTGGTGGGATGAGAAACACAAACTTCAACTGAGATGGGGGAAAAAACAGGTTGGAGAGAGTGGGGCTGAGGGTGAGAAGGAGAAAACAAGCAGGGGGGTTGTAACAGGCAGAGTGTGTTTCCTTTGGAGCCTGGAGTAACCCTGGAATGTGGTGCAGCATCTTTCCTTTGCTGTAACTCCCTGCTACAGCCACTGCCTCATTCAGAGCCGAGGGCAGTGCAGCACAGCCTTGAACAGCTCCACACCTGCTAATGAACCAAGAGATATTATTGTGACAAGGGGAGAGACTGAGCTGTTTTTAAAACCCTAACAACTGTACAAAACACTGCACTAAAAATCAGGCTGCAAAGTCAAAAACTCGGGGTAGGAAACAGCAAACAGAAGCTTGGCTGTGTTGTGTTACAGCCATGACACAGATCAAACCAGTGCTTCCCAGAGAATTCGTGCCTCCTCCGAGGTGGGAGGGAGGGAGGGCTTGGGGCAGGCATGTGCAGGAGGAGATTTTCTGTAGGAGCCCACTTCTTGCCCAGCCTGACAGGTTTGCAGTGTAAGAGAGAAGGAAGTGCAGGATGTGGTGTGATGGCCAGGGCAGGTGAGCAGAGCACCAGAGCTACCCCCTCTGCCAGAGAGCTGCTGCAGAAGTGTCAGGCAAGCAGCCCAACCCCAAACTGTAACTGCAATAATGCTCTGAGATGATGATGGGAGAGAACATGATGTCATTTTTTACAGCAGTGATTATTTTTTGCTATAACAACAGACAAAGCAACAAGCAGCAGAGGCTTGGGAAGAGGGTGGGTGGGATGGGCCCATTTCCCAGTCTGGCTGCTCACAGAGCCAGCCTAAGAAAAGGTCCAAACCAGAATGTGCCCAATCCTCTCAAGGCACCCATGGCTCCTCAAATAGGTCCTCATTAGCCCTTCTGAGTCCCAGGGATGGCCCATCCCCTGCGGAGCCCCCAGGGCAGAGCTTTGACCAAGGGGATGCTGTGTGAGGCCTCCTGCTCTGCACGACTGAGCCTCAGTTCCATCACACCCTGCTCAGGGATGGTTTTACCTCAATCCCCACCAGTCTGTGCCACCTCACTATCACTCAGGAATGATATTTCCAATTCCTTTGCTGTCAGGTAGTGAATTGAATATTTATTGTTATAGTGAATATAGTGAAAGGCATGAGAAAGTTAACCTTTTTTTTCCCATATCAGGATCTGAATAAGGTATAACAAATAAGATATGTTATCTTACAAGAAGAGATGGAGAAAATGTTAAACTGTTTTTCCCAAAGGAGCCATCCCTGAGCGTACTGAGGGAGGAGCTTTTTGCGGGAGAGATAATGTCTTCATCTATTGGCACAGATCAGTATGAAGGGCCTGGCTTAAGTTTATGCAAAAATCTTAATCATAGCGCTTTGCTAAAGCTCAATGCTTGCTTTACTATTTATTTATGTTATTTTATCTCTTTTTCTCCACATGAAAACACCGTAATAATAGTCCTAAAATATTTTATCATGGTGACCCACTGAGGTGTTGCCT
The DNA here is from genome assembly GCA_013400775.1 of Chaetops frenatus. Lineage (NCBI taxonomy): Eukaryota > Metazoa > Chordata > Aves > Passeriformes > Picathartidae > Chaetops > Chaetops frenatus. The sequence continues at coordinate 13,250 of VZTR01014300.1, forward strand.
TTACTGAGGCCTTCCTATTTTCCAGCTCAGGCATGTGAACATGTTTCCTACAAAAAGCTGTACTCCTACACAGACTGCTTGGTGTGGGATTATTTATCCTCTGCCTCCTGACAGATGAGTTGGGGCATGAAGCCTGACTTGCCTACGGACATGGGAAGTATGGATGCAGGAGTTTCACTCCCTTAGGTCATGGACACAAAGCCATGGTTCTTCTGCAGCCTGACTGAAAGCACTGAAGACAACAGAGACCCAACCCATGTGTTTGGCCCAATTTGGATTATCTTCCATATTACTCCTGCTGCAGCAGCACCATTCATTCTGCTCCAGAAAGGTGCCCTGGGAATTGGCCGGGAAGTTCTCTGCAGAAAAGGCAGTGGGATCTGTCCCCAGTCTCCACGTGCAGTGTCCCCCTGCTACCCCAGGGCAACACCATCACCACAAAGGGGAGGAGAAGAGAGCCAAGGCTGGGAGCTGCCCCCACCAAACCTGGCCTGTTGGCACTCCCCATTGGATTCCAATGCCAGGCACAGGTCCTGCCACCAAAGCCACTGCTCCCTGCCCTTTCCCTGCTCCCTGCCCTTTCCCTGAGCCAGAATTCCCACGTGCTGCACATCCTGCTCCATGCCTGGCACTGAGAGCAAAGGACAAGTCATGGCATCAGTGTTTGGGCATGGGCAAGAATGGAGGGAGGGTGGCACAATGAGCAACACTTTGGACAGGAGATGGAGAAAAGGGCATTACAGCCTGAGAGCATGGAGCAACACCAACTCAAGGTAGCTGCCAAAGCCAGTCAGCACTGCTGGACTCTACGCTGATTGTTTACCCTTCTGAAGCGTGGGGTAAAGCTTCCCAGTGAGAACAGTGTGCACAGCCAGAGCAGCACTCGGAGAGGCATTGGAAATCAGGTCTCCTCAGGAGAGCGGGAAAGGTAAACACACATCCCTCCCATTTCTGCTCCATCCCACAGTGCTACTAGATTCAGTTCTTAGGATTATTATTAGTAAATCCCACTGATTCCCCCCAAGAAGGGAGGCTGAGGGACACTGCAGCACAAAGGGAAGCAGTGATTTTGTTCTTTCCCCTTATACCTCATACCTGAGCACCTGGTTTTGGCTGCCACAGAAGCCTCCCCAGGGTCCCAGCAGCCAGGGAGCTCTGGCAGAGGAAGCAAATGAAAGAAAGGATCTGTTTGCACACAAGTATTACAAGTAATGGAGACCAGTGAAAAGAAGAATTCTAAAATCTGTAGTTGGGTCTGCTATCAAGCAGAATGTTTGCCATTGTTTTCAAAGAGACAGCAGCTTCTCTTCACTGTGAGGAAGTTAATAGGTTACTGGGCAGTGAATAATGTGCAGTTCTATTTACATCCACTGCTGGGACTATTTTGGGCCCTCAGATAGTGTATCTGTTCTCAGGTCTTTCTAAAAGCAGCATGCTACACTTTTTTGCAAGCAATTCTGGGCAGCAGCTACAACCCATATGGTTCAGTCAGCTACAAACTAGACAGATCATTGTTTGTCTGGAATTTTTTTATTAAACCAATTGTACTGGATCAATGCTTCCTCTAAGCAATAAAATACAATTCTGTCTACCCAGTGGAAGAGCTTTCGAAGTCACAGATAAATCCTGATCTAGGAAATACAGTGTGGCTCTGCACTGATGTGCAATCAACCACAGATGCAAATGAACTCCAGCTGCTAGCACACACATCTGCACCTCAGAATGGCAGCCAGGCTCCTTAATTTTCATTAGAAATTGCTAAGACACCTTTTAAGTGCTTCTAAAACCAGCCCACTGCATTAGTCGGGAGTACTCAGGGGCACCGAGCTTGATTTTTATAAAGGTCATTTGATGTCTTTTCCTCTCACAATGGACTAAAAGCAGAGATCAACACAGCCTGAATCTATATTAATTTGTTTTACTCTTGGAGGGTCATTGATTTGCCACTGGAATTAGCCATATTAGATGCTAAAATGATAATTTAATGAGACAGTGATGAAAGTCTCTGTTCCATTCTAAATCAGGAACTCCTCTGGAAGCAGAGAGCGAAGGAGCAGCGACTCCGTGGAGTCGGAGAATTGCACCAATGTCATTTCACAGCAGTGCATCAGCCTGGAGTGTTCCATGCAAACTTCCCAGCTCCAGCTGCTCCAAGCCAGTGGTCACGAGGGCTGGAGCCCCACCAGAACCTGCCTGGAGACGCACCTTGCTCACAGAGGGGAGGCAGCTTTCTCCAAAGGCACAGAAAGCAAGCTTGGAGTCTAAACCTTTCCTAGCCTGAAACTTGACCAGCAAACACTGCTGCACAGCTTTGGTGCCAGCAAAGGGCAGGATAATGGAGCCTCCAAAGATACTGGGGCTCCAGGATCCACACCCCACTGGAACACGGAGCAGTCAGGAATTGCACTGCATAACTCCCCAAGCACACACCACCCTCCTTTGGAGCACAGATACAGCTGTTGCAAATATTTTGATAAGATCTGCTCTTTGGTGCAATCTGCTGCATTCCAGAGGTCACAAAATGCTAGCCATATTCACGGGAATTGTTTCCAAGAGAAATGCTTTAGCAGAGGGCAAGAAGGAACACAAAGCCCCAAGAGAAGGTGGGAAGGCCCCCACTCTTCCCCTTCAAGGCAGCCATTGTCCACTGGTCACTTTCCACGGAAGCCCAGGCATGTTCTCTAAGCAGCACTCCTATCCAAACAGATCTACTGCAGGTGACCTAGAAACACGGGTGAACAAAGCCTCCCTGGAAATATCCCCCCTGAGCAGGAAGTGGTGCATCCAGCTCCTTCCAGCCTCGGCACATGGCTCCAGACACTCACCCCACTGCCCCGGCCCAGGAGGACAGGTGACAGCAGGGTGACAGCAGGGACACAGCCTGTGCTGTTGGTCTGGGCTGCTCCACCAATTCAGAAGGAAACCAGCCCATCGGGAACGTGCCCCAGCGTACAGACACGCAGCTCCCTGTGCCTCCCCTGCACAGATTGCCAGCTCCGTCAGGGCAGGGTCTGTTATCGACACCTGGAGTCACCCATGCAGCCACAGAGCTCTGCGTGCACCAACGGCTCAGTGCCACCAGGCTCCGCAGCATCACCTGGTTCGGGGAGCCAAGGCTTGCCACCAGACTCCATTCCTTTGAGAAAGGCTAGGACTGGTCCCATAGCCAAGTGCCTCAGGAATGAAAAGTTACCTCATCATCTCATGGAATAAGCACTGGTGCTCTAGGAACCTTAAAATCCCCGACTCTTGGGATCATCTCACATTGGGCAAGGTGTTCCTGCTGTTCCTGCTGCTGAAGTTGGCCAGGCTGGTTCTGTGCTGAGAACAAGCACAGATATGGAAGGCAATAAACCTACTACAGAGACACAAGGATATGGAAACTGAACACTGCTTTTCCTGAACTCCAGATAAAACCCAGAGATTAAACCCCACATTTCCTGAGGGTGCGACACACAGAGCATGCCTTGCCAGAATAACCCAAGAAACCGCAGCAGTTAAACTCCAGACTCATGGCAAATACTGCAAATATAGCCCAGAGTATTAAACTGGTTTTGTTCTTTTGAAAGCTGCTCAGTCTCACATTTCAGTGTTTGGGAGCTATTACTTGGTCAGTCTCACTGGGAGGCAGTTTTCTCCCGGTTCCAGTGTCGGATTGGGTAAGGCTGTGCTTGCAAGGACTCTGCATCACGCTGTAGCTGCTGGAAACCCTCCTAAGGTCAGTCAGCTGTATGCTTGGGACACTTGAATGCACTGAATGTAAATGACAGTGCAGTCTTCCAACTCACAGAGCCTTCTAATAACATTTGTTAATCCAAACAAACATCAAGGAATCTGGTCAGTGCCAGTGCTGAATCTGCTAAGCGTGTGGGCTGCCTGCTAAATCTCTAATAGGTGGTGTCAAGAGGTTTCTGTCATTCCTGCCTTTGGGAGGCCAAATCCACCCCGAAACTCCTTCCTGCAATTATCTTGCTAACTGTATTTTTGGCAATCATGTAAGGTTCCTTGCAGAGTCCACAAATTCAATAAAATCACGTAGTGTGACAAAGATATGCTTGAATAATATTCTTCTCCTGTCTGCTTTTGAATGTGAGATGTAAGCCCATTGTAATTAAAGTTGAAGCAATAAACCTTAGCCATTGATTGCACTCAGTAATTAATTATTGATTGCAGTACTTTACATACGTATTGCAGAGGACAGTTCACCTGTGCAGCAGATGATACTTTGCTCAGAAATACCCAAACACAGCCCCTGTGCTATGCAGGACTTTACAAAAATTGGCTCTAGGGTTTCCAAGTTAATTTCCTTATTAACCTCCATGGAAATGCTGCTGTGAAGTGAGAGCAAGCCATTACTTTGGTAGTCAGTGTTAACTATTCCCCATCCAAAATAATTTTGCAAATGAGGATGTACAGATGCAAAAGAGGCTCTTTCTCTGTTATGAACCTTGTTAATGAACGCTGCCATCCCCTGCACATCCCAATTCCTGGCAAGCCATGCTGCACTAAGACGCCTACACAGCAGCAACAGTAGCAACATCCCTGCCTAACTCTTGGGAAGGAGCAGGGAGAGGACTTGGGAGGTGTGAAAACGAGAAGCATCAATCAGGCAGAGCATCCATGGAGATGCAGGACTAGTTAAGATCAGACACTATGCTTTTAGTCTAGAGTTGTGCATCAGGTGGGAACAGTTTTTCCCCATTTACAATGAACTTAAAGGAAGCCTTTCCGTTATAAAAAGCCAAGGACAATTGGTTTAAAAACAATTTTAAATTACTAATAGTATGGGGACACTAAAATTAAGGTGAAATGTAAATGAAACCTGCAGCGTGTTTGAGTGGAGCAGATCTTGGCTGTGTCCTCCAGCTCCTCTGGCTAGGCAATGACCGAGGAAAGTTCTGTCGGGGTGGGTGCCCTGTGCAGGAGGCGGCATGGGAAGGGGCAGGCCAGCTAGTTTGGAGTGGGCCGGGAAAGGGGAGGGGGGGGGTTGTACCTGAAGTCGCTGTAGGGATGGATGATCCAGAACCCGGCAGACTTAACCCTTTCCTGCTCCCTCTCCACGGCCTTCTGGCTGCCAAACATCCTCAAGGAGAATTTGTTGACCCCCGGCTGGAGCATGGCCCCGAACTGCCTCTGCATGAAACCGGCCTGGCCAAGCCTCTGCTCCTCATCTGGGGTGATCTGGTCGCACCCTCCACCTCCCTCCACTTTGATGGAGGTCGAGGAGCAGGCCTGGGGGGACGGCTGCTGGGGCTCTGGGGGCGAGGCAGGCGGTGGGGGCAGCCCCTGCTCCAGCTCCCCGCTGCCAGGGGGGCTCTTGTCCTCCCCGGGAGAGGCCGGCTCCCCCTCGCAGCCGATGAGCCTCTTCTCCTCGGCCGCGTCGTGGAGGTGCCTGCTGGTGAGCGAGGACAGGCTCCCTTTGAAGCGGCGGCAGTCCCCGTTGGTGCTGGTCTTGGCGCCTTTGCCGCCGGCCTCTGTCTCCAGCAGGCCGGGGTCCCCTCCTCGGCCGGGGTCCCCCCCGAGGGCCCGGGTGCTCCCAGCAGAGGGCGAAGGCAGTGGGTTAAGCCTGATGCTTTTCCTGCGGGTGTCCTTGTCGCTGTCATCCTCCTCGTCCATGATCGACGCCTTGGGTCCGATCTGCTGGGGCAGGCTGTAGAGCCTCTTGCGCATGGAGGGGGGAAGCTTGTCCATGGCCGCTGCTGCTGCTGCTGCTGCTTGGGGACAGGGAGAGACCTCTCCGCTCTGCCCAGCGAGGGGAACCGGCACTGCCCCCAGGCCCCTGCCCCCGGCTCACGGGGCACGGGGGACCAGAGACTGGCGTGGCATCTCCTTACCAGGCTGTGGCATCCACAGGCTCTGCACCAAAACACGGGCTCTGCATCCAGAAGGGAAAGGAAGAAGGAAAAAAAAAAAAAAAAGAGGGAAGGCAAAAAGCTCCCCCTTCTCCTCCGTTGTCCCGATTTGGCTACTTGCTGCTTGTCTCTCCTTGATGAGTGCTACTGCAATCCCTGTCTGCTCAGATGCTGAACACTGGGCAAGAAGTCTAGAGGAGAGCCACACACTTCTGGCTGGAAGGCGAGGGAGGGCGGCAGCGGCGGCAGCAGCCGCTTTGCCATGTTGGCTTCGAGATGCAAATGTGCCGCGGCTCCCGGCGGGCAGACATCATCCGGAAAGCGAAGCTCAAGCCTCAAACTCCTCAACCTGCCGGCCAATAACACAATGAACTGCAACCTGCAGCGGCCACTGCTTGCTTACATCACTGTCATCACTTATTCCTCATGCAGCTCCTGCTCCTGGGAATATTCATGAAGCGATCCCATTCTATTGGGTTGCCATAGGAGCGACTACAGCGCACAGGCTCTGCCTACCTGAGACAGCACCCGGGCTTCTTAAAGGGGCAACGCCCGGCATCGGCNGCCCTGGGCCCGCCCCGCCTTAGCCACGGCCTTAGCCACGGCCGCCGGGCCGCCGCCAGCTTATCGACAGCAGCATCGTAAACATGACAAAGTAAATAAATAGGAGCGAGAATGTTCCTTTTTCTCCTGGATGCGGGCGCTCCCTGCTCCGCCCGGAGGTGTGGCTGCTGGGGGCAGGTTTGCTTGTGAAGGCACGGGGGGGGTTTATGGGAAGGGGCGAACCCAAATCTTAAGGAAAACCAGCGGTTCACCTTGAAAATCTCACCTGCATGCCAAGCAGGGACTCGGGGAGTGCCTGTGTTCCCTAGCAAAGTTTGCCTGCCGGGAAAACGCTGCGTTTGCCCCCGTCTGCAGCGTCTCGGAGCTTTGGAAGGACCCTTTTTCCCCGGCTGTCGGTACCATTGCTCTCCAGCGGGGTTGGATCTGGAGAAATCATTCAAAACCGAATAAATAAAAGGCAGCTGCATGTGGGCGAGCTCCCCCGCTGGCCTGAGGGAGGCTGGGCTGGGCTAGGTTGGCAGTGTGGGATGCGTGGGCTCTTCCCGCGACGGGGGAACCCCACTTCCCAGGGGGCTCCTGAGTCAGCAATGCCCGCGGAGGCTGCTCCGGGAAAACAGCTCCGGCTGCGAATCCTGCTACCCCTCACTGCTGCCTGCAAGGCACCTCCTGTAACAGAGGCCAAAGCAGTGGGGGAAACGGCTACAATTAGGCGTTTCTCTACCTTTTGATATTTGAGAGGGTTTTTCTGGAGAAAAAGAGGGAAAGAGGTGGCAGTCAGCCGTGCCTGTGCTTCTTTGGGAATGGCTGTTTATTCTGTTTAAAAAGCTCCTAGATTGATAAAGTGGTTCAAAGCATTCCTAGTGACAAGCCTTTGAAACTAAAGAGTGGAGTTAAATTAAGAATGTTTGGCCATATGAGAGATTTTGCTGTATATTTTTGCAGAGATTCAGCATCTGAGGCTTTCTAGAATGTTTGTTGTTTCAGACACTGTGAATCCTACCTTTCCAGGAGGAAACCACGTGAACTGCGCAGGCATGGAGGCTGAGCACAGCCAAGGAATGCCCACGGCAGACAGGGAAGAAATCCCAACCTCACCTCTGTGCTTCTGCTTTTAGGAGCAAATATTCCCCTTTTCCCTTGCAGGAGCCACTGGCCAGAGGTGACTGTGCAATGTAAAGCAGCAGGATGTTCCTGCAGCTCCACGGCAAGGAGCGGTGACTTCACCAAGCACATTCACAGCACGTGCTTCCTCATCATTCTTTGTTTCTCCCTCACTCTCTCCCGAATCCTTTCTCCCATGTATTCACCTGCTTCTCTTCTCCTCCCACCTCCTGGCACAGCCAGACTGCCTGTGACTCATTGCAAATACTCTACAGTGCAAATATCATTTAATAATATTATTTTCATCACAATTTCTAATAGAACAAGCTTTTCTGGGGAAATAAATTTCATTTTCCCAATGCTCCTGTAGATTAGATAATGTGAACTAAGCCAGGGAGAGCACTAAAAGGTCTTTTCCTTGTTTTCATTCCCTCCTCCAGGCACTAGGGATGCTGAGGTGTAAGCACCTCTGTGCTGCAATCAACTGCCTTCCAAAAGGATGTGTTTTGATTAATGAGGTGCACAACAGCTGAAACTGATGCAGCTTCTTAAGTGTAGTCCCTCGTGTTCCCAGGGAATGACAGAGCAGGAAAGAACATGCTCAAGGCTGTTTGTCCTCTCTCAGCTAGAGGTGTTCTGGCTGGCACTTGGAAAATGCCACGCCATCCCCTGGCCTGGCTGGGATTGCTGTGCCTGATGTGGTGATGGATCAGGTTCTCTCACAGCCCTGAGGCAGGGGCAGAACCTCCCAGGGCACCCAGCAGCAGAACTCTGCTCCATCCCTTGTGCAGGAGGACAGAAATGACAAGGAGCAGAGGCTGAGCCAGGCTGCGGGAACACACTGCACCATTCCAGAGGGATGGATATATCCCTGTGCCCAGGAGCCTGGCACTGCCAGCCCGCACTGGCCAGTCTGGACATCGCACATGGAATTCCTCACCTACACACCTCAGTGGCCTTTACGTCTCTCTGTAATAAAGATGAATCTCAGGAAGCTCTGTGGGCTCATGGAATCACCTGGAGTGCTAAATCCAGAAGGTGCCTCCTGTCTCCAAGTCTGGGTTCCTAAACACTTCTAAAAATTTGGCTCCAGCAGTTCCAGGTAACAAAACTCACAGGAAATTCTTGAGTTTTTAAAACGTAGTGACAATTTTGTGTTGAGAGAACTTCAAAGTAACAGTATTTTACTTGAGAGCCTTCCAAGAACTAAGTGTAGGGAATGGGAATTATCCTTGTCTAATGGTATGAAACCACCATCAGAGATGGAATTTATTGCCAGCATTGTGGCAGTGCTTTCCATAGCAGCAAATGCACCTTAGGAGGCAGATTTTTAGAATATTTCACTGTCTTGCCTATCACTGGCTGCACAACACATTCAAAGTGGGTATGGAGAAGTCACCTGTCAGGAGAAGGCAGAACTGGTTTTGAGGGAAATTATCTCTTTTTTAACAATATTTGTCAGATACCAAGGGACTTGGCATAGATACTAAGGGAATGGATTTAATGGGGGGAATGTAGGTGAAGCAGCCAATGATTCATTTGTTTCTCAAAGAATTTTGCGAGCTTATAGTTGTAAATATTTATATACTTATATATATTTATACACACACACACATACATGGTATTTTGATAAAAATCCTGTGCTGCACTGCAAATGTGAAAAATCCCATTCCAAATGAGCTCAGGACTACAGAGAAATAGACTGAGAGCCATAAACACTGATATCCTGTGGCTCAGGGTACAGAAACAGCAGTGCAAACTGGTCTTTTAGGCCCACCTTTGCTTGGGTGAGAGTTGCCATCATCACCCTTGAGCCTCTGGATTCTCAGGTAAAAAAAGGAGTCACTAAACATGTGGTAGGGCTTGGAAGAATGGGAGCAAGTCTTTTCAAAGCTGCCTATTGTTCCTAGCAGGCAGCAGGTAACTCATAATTGGCATTTGAAACTCATGAAATATTCAACACTACAAACCAGGAAAATTGTACTTTGGAGTTTTGGTGGGAGAGGCTGCACTCACTGCCTCTGCAGCTTCCATCACAGCTCAGAGATAATGAAGAAATAATCGTGATAAATTCACAAACTCTCGCTCACCCTTGGCTCTATTCATTACCCAGGGTGTGCTGTCACACTGCACTCATTGAAATTCAGCCTGGGCTCTCTTCCTGCTCTGCATGTTCCTTAGAGGAGCTGCAGAGTGGGGACTGGAACATACACCCAGGCTGATTTAAGGCCCAGAGGGCACCAAGCTGGATAAAGGAACCAGCTGAGCCATGAGAAGGGAGATCCATGCCTGGATGCTGGGACCTGGGCAGAGGGGGGCAGACAGGGAGGATGTCCCAGAGCTACTGACAGGATGGAAGGAAGAGCTTCTGTGGGTTTTGAGGCAGAACGGTTCAAAGTCCATCAATGGGAGCACAGGGACACTGAGCAGATCCCCGGCGATGGCGGAGTGCGGAGCCTGGCACAGGAGGCAGCAGCGGGAGCTGACAGACACAACAGGGTCGAAAAGCTGCTACCAGGAAGTGCTTGGAAAGCAATATTCACTCCAGTTTCCGGTGGTAAATAAATCCAGAGCAAGCCCACTCTCTTCACCCTCATAAACAAGATCAAAATGTGAGTACTTGTCTAGGGTGTGAGGGGGTTGCTGGGAATGTGCTGACGACCAACAAACAGCTTTGCCACTGGCCTGCAAAAAGGACATGTTATCCAAAAATTTAGCCATGTTGGTGGCTATGGAAGGAATTCTCAGACTCTGCAGCAAATAACCCCTCCTGAGATTTCCAGAATGTTTTGCAGAAGCTGGTAATCCTCACTGGAGCAAGCAGCTGAAAATCCCAGCTAGGAACAGAGTGATAAGCATGAGCATCTTGCCACCTGACCTTTAATATTCCCCTTGGAGAATAGGAACCTTACTAGAAATAGGAAAACAGAGACAGGTACCCACCGATGGAGCTGTAAGGAAGAGAAATGACAGAGCTCAGAAGAGCTGCTGAGATTAGAGCAGCTGCATGATTTAGTCACAATTAGCTTACAAAGTTCCTGTCTAAACTCTTCCAATGAATTCTCCAATATTCACAGTGAAATGCTCATGTTGAGCTTGTATCTTGGACTTCAACAAAATTTGTATTCCAAATATATATTCAATCAAATTTCCATTTAAAAACTGAGCATTAGCTTATTTTTCTCCCCTGATCTGGAGTTATTCAGGAGAGAATTCAGGCAGCATGGAGAAGTTTGCTCCAATTGGATCAGCTCAGTGCTTGTCAACCAAGTCCTTCTCAAAATTGTGCCTTTCAGCAGCATTTAATGAGCTGCAGCCTCCCAGACAATAATGGATCCCTCGCTGGAGCTGCCCTGCTGATATATCTCCTGTCTACCTACATCCACTGTGCTATTCTGGATGATCAGGCAGTGCTGGGTTGGATGGGAAATGTGCCACTGCCTCCCACAACAGTCATGGCAGCCTCCAACAAGTCCAGACTCTGCTCTTGGTGAGCTGCATTCTTCCTAGGCTCACTTTAAACCTCTTTTTCTCAGAAGAAGTTAATGAAACTCAACATTACATTTCCAACCCCAAAGTTTTACAGCCATACCCCCTGTCAGGCACTTGTACAGCTCTGGTTTAGGAACTCATAATCCTCAGGGATGTACCTGAGCAATGCCTCCTTCTCTCCAGTGGCTGAAGACAGGCCGAAGATTGAACAATTTGAAATAGGAGACTAATTAGAAACAAAATGCTCTGCAAGCAAAATGGCCATACAAGACATTCCTTGTGAGTGGAATCTCCCATGTCTGAAGTGCAGGATTCAACACAAACCTTCCCTCCATAATTCACACAGAGAGATTTTCAGGAGTTACCCCTTGCAAACATCCCTGTCACAGTGCCCACAAAGGAATGGTTCAGGAATTACCATTCCCACTCCCTACCTTCAGTAGAGTAGAGCTTCACTGCCATGAAAACACTGCCAAGGAATACAGAGTATTTTTTTCTGCCTGGATTTTGTTCTTACTGGCACAAACACATCCTCTACAAACAAGCAAACAGGTTAGCCCAGCCTGAGTCCTCCAGACATCCCCATTATCCTGCAGGGAAGGGAGGATTTGTGCTACCACCTCGTGTGTGGCTCAGCAGTAGTGTCAACAATGCCCAGTGCCTCAGGAGCCAGTAGATGAGAAGAGGAAAGGGGAAAAGCTTCAGTTGATAAGGCTGCAAATAATTCTGAGATTAAAATAAAGGCCTGCTCTGTCTGGGCTTTGCTGTAGAACCCATCCTTGGGTGGCACTGCCTGTAGCCCACTCAGCACCAGAAAAGTCTCCTGCTTATCCTAAATCTGAGGTCATTCCCTGCAGTTTGCTCCTGCTTGTGTCTACAAGTGCACATTTATGCTTGTGCTGATCAAGCTTTGGCTTGAATTCTGGATCAAAAATGTACTCCTGGTCCAATCTGGGCCTCTGTGTGTCATTTGTTGCTGTTGTTTAATTATAGATGTTACAAAAAATCTGCTGATGTCAAAAGCCAGCAGGGAACAGAATACTGCAGCAGAGGAAACAAGCTCGTAGGCTCCAAATGCCAGCTGAGAGCTGCTTCCTTTTTGTTTGTTTAGGTTCAGAGAAAGCTTTGGTGAGAGGAGCTGAGCAGGGAAAAGACAGAGAAGGGGAGATCCAAAGCAGAAGAGGAGGGCAGAGCTCCATGAGAACATGGGAAGAGGGCAGGGGGAGAATTGTCTGCCCTGCATGATGAAGTTGTGCTGCAATGCCACCATTAAGGACAAGCTGAACTTCCATTATAAGCTGTTCTGTGGTCGTTCTTCATCTCAACTACCTAAGCTGACATTTTGAACACCTTATCTTTACCAAAATGGGAATTTCCTTCTTTTGAAAGATAAAGCAAAACCTGCCGGCTTTGGAAACAAGAAGGTTGTATGTGAAAAACAGGAAAAAAAAGATAAAATGTGGTTTTCCCTCTTTTTTAAATGGTAGTTTAGAAGGCAATGTATTACTCAAGTGGTTAATAATAAAATGAGATTTGGACTTCCTAATAAAAGAAGGTGCTGCTGCTGTACACTTGACAAAGATGAAATACCCAGCAAAGCCAGGAGGGGGGAGGAAGAAGGTTCATTCCATGCTTCCTTACCTGTGCCTGCCCTTCCTGGATGCCTTGTGCTGGTTAATGCTATCCTGCAGGCACCTCCCTTATTCTCAGGCCAAGGACAAACTAAGATTTCCTCCTCCTCAGTGCCATCCTTGTTAAATAATGCCAAATTCTGGGATGTTCCTGGAGCTGAGCAGAGTGCCCAGCCCTGCCCCCTGCGCGTTCCCAGAGCCCACCTAGGGACTCCCTACGGATTGATTTTCACAGCCTGTGCTTTCATTTGTTTTCAACACTCAGCTGACCTTTGTGTGAGGGTTTAAATAAAGCTCTGCAGACCCTTGAGGCTGTTGCCTTGATAGTATCAGTTCATCACTGCAATAAATCTGCCTCTGTGGATGGAAGCCTTGTGTGTGTTTTTGTGCGGGGAAGGGATCCCCTCACCTGGCTCCTCTGTGGATACTGGAGCTTTTTTTGGTAAAATCAATGAGAAACTGCAGCTGTTACTGCTCAGTGCTGCTGAGTGGGACAACACCCAGCAGTTCTAGATGCTGCTTCCTGGGCTGCCTTCAGACAAGGCATGTGTCCCACGTGAATTGCAGAGACATTCCTGGAAGCAGGACAGAAGACAGGCCTTCCTGATTTCCCCCCAAACCATTAGCTGACAGAATCATATTCCCTCCTGTACTCTCCTACTGCCTGATGGTGTCTTAAATCTTCTGTTCAATGGAGCAGCTTCACCGAGATGCTTCCTGTGGGACACCAGGCAAGCAGGGAAGAGGCATTTGCTTCACCAGCTGCAATTTAGGGGAATGAAAACACTTCTGGGTTTGGGGAGTTTTTAGAAAACAAGCTTAAATCTTTTTGGCAGAGTTCTGGATGATGCAACAGCACGTGCAGTCCCACACATGGCCCATCGGTGATGGGGCGACGGGGAGCAGCAATTTGTGGTTGCCTGATTTTGGCCAGCATTTTCCCCATGGCTCAGCTGCTCTCTGCTCGGCACACAGGCTGGCTGTGGTCCCCAGAGAGCCACCAGTGCACAGAAAGGTTCAGTGTCCCACTCTGGCTGGCCCCCAGGACCTACACAATGCACATCCACCCTTCTCTGGGGCTGGATAAAACCTTGCCCAAGGTGGCACAGCCCGTGTGTCCCTCAGTTTCCCGGGTTATCTGCGCTCCCAGAGTGTCTGGCACAAAACATTGAATTCTGCTGGCTCTGCTCACAACCAGAGATACAAAAAGCAGCTGAGTAAAGCACACCCAGACACTGCCACCACCTCCTCCTGTTCCCAGGGAGAGACATCAGGCTGAAGAGTAGTTTGGAGTGGGGACATCCCAGAGCACGCTCCAGCCCAGAGGAAGCACTTCAGGTTAAACAACAACAAAGCCACCGCTGTCCCCTTCAGAGCAACTTCATGTCACAGGAGACACATGATCAAAGTCTGTTCCAAGAATAATTGTGATGTTATTAGCCACTTCTGGGCTTGTTAATTCTTTGTTTTTCACCTTGCTCCAAAACCTGACACAAATCCTCATTTCAGTGAAGCAACTTCCACTTTCTTGGATTTGCAGGCTTCGCTTAACAGGATTAGGTGACAGGATTTCTTTGGAAATGTGTGGTGATGGAACATCTCGTTCATCAGTGATGGGGGGAAAGCTCACAATTGTGTTGTTGCTTTTATAAATTCCAACTTCTCAGGAGGGGAAAGAGCTCAGAGCAGGGAGTATTAGGGAATGCTTAACTTTTCCTAGCAGGGACAAGAACTGGAGTGGGATGGACAAAGAATGATCCTGCCCTTCCCCTTGGCTGGAAGGATCTCCAGGTGCAGAAGACCCTCACAAAGTTTAACTCTACCCAGGACTTGTGGGAGCAGGTGCTTGCACCAAATCCAAGATGAAGATCCTGCTCGGTGGAACAGAACTGGAAGACAGACTTTAACAGAAAAGATCCTGGGAGTGTAATCTTTTCTAGTTGAGTAAAAGGAAATGTAAGTAATTATTTGATAATCATCTGTAAGTACCCACATGGAGAGGTGGAGACCTGAACATGGAGGACTCCTCATACCAGCAGATGGAGTTGAAAAGTAGACACTGCCTGGAAGCTCTATGCCTCCAGGCCAGAATTATGTTAATAATTTTTCATGTTGAGGGCACTAACCTCTAGATTGACATGATGAAGTTCCCGTAGATTCTCTGTCACAGGAAATTTTAAGAAGAAGATTAGATGTTTTTTCATAAAAGGTCTGCCTTAGCTCAATCCCAGATACTAGATTTGAATCTGCAATCAATTTGGGTTTGTCCCAGCTCATGTCACACAGGAAGCCAGAGTAAATGTTAATAATGTTCTTTTCTATATTAAATCTTGGAAAACGGCAAGGCAAATGAACAGGAATAGTGACTAGAATGCTCACACCCCTTTCTGAGTCTCTTGTGAATATGCTCTACGGCTTACATCCAGCACAAATCCCTGAAGAGTTCCTATGGCACTTATTGTGGGGCTTGATCACTTACTTTTACCATCCCTTTCTTTTGTCTACCTGTGTTAGGACCTTCCCTTGCCTTCTTTGGATGCTTAGTTTCTACAAAAAATGGATTTGTCAAAGCCTTCTGAAAATTGCAGTGGACAGTATAAATCAGATCTCGTTATTCCATTTATTGATGACTCTTCAAAGATGTCCAAGAGGTTTGTAAACTCTCAGGACTCATTTTGACCCTTCTCAAGTGGAACAATCCTTTTGTATCCAAGTTCCTGTCCTGCAGGAGGTTTGTGGTGCTCAGAACTCAGGATTCTGGGTTTAATTACAGTGATCTATTTGACCACTCTTTGGATCTGCTTCAAAGGAAGACTCCCAATGAATTCTTGGGGAGTGTGTCTTTGCTTTTTGCAAGTCTCTTGCTGGGAGCGTGGCAGTGTGGCCTGATGGTGAATCCAAACTGAAACCCACACACAGTAAATTCTGTTGGTGCAAA
This sequence comes from Chaetops frenatus, assembly GCA_013400775.1. Lineage (NCBI taxonomy): Eukaryota > Metazoa > Chordata > Aves > Passeriformes > Picathartidae > Chaetops > Chaetops frenatus. The sequence goes on from VZTR01014300.1 coordinate 28,828, forward strand.
ATATTTGCTTTCCTGGAGAAAGTGAAAGCAAAATAATGAGATTTCCCAGCCTGACTGATTATATTGCATGGATTTCCAAATGCAGTGAAGTCAGCTTCAGCCTTCATGTTTTATTAATGCCTCATAGCTCAGTAAAATGAGTAATAAACTGGCACTTTGGAGAACTGATGGAGTAATTCCCAAGGCTGGATGACAAGTAACCATTCATTTACTGAGTTCCCTCCAGCAGTTTTGCAGGATACATACAAACAAAATCAAGAAATAACTGAAATAACTACTTTGCACCAAAGGTGCTGCTTAGAGTAGGTGCACAAATTCACTTCAGAACCTCCTGCCTGGTTTCTGTGTAGGGAAAATGAGGCAGAATGGTTACCTTGGCCAGATTACCACAATTAAATCAATGTAGGACTCAGGATTAGAAACCTGTAACAGTCACTTTCAAATCATTCCTCACCATTCTGTAGCAAAAATCCCAATTAGTTTGAGGGGTTCTTTCCTCAGAAATCCGGTCTTTTATTCTAATTCCTCTTTATAAAGGGGCCAAAGGAGAAAATATCCGAAATAGGAGAAAACAGACAGAAGTGCTCTTAGATCAGTGTTTTCTTCCAGTGAGGACAAGAAATTCACAGATATTTTCACTCCCATGTGTATTCCTGGGACAATTTTCCTCTCTACTAAAAATTAAACCAGGGAAACCATATGCCCTGCTTAAATTTTCTAAGCAAGGCTCATTTGTAGCATGTCAAGCTGCCAGCCTTTGTGACTGTTCACTGAAGCAAGTTTTATTGCTACAGGAGATGAAATAAGGAAGATGCTCACTAGAGAGAATCTAAAAGATTTCACCAAGGCCTCTCAGCAAAGCAGTGGTAGGAACTAAAATGCAGGATTCCCTAACTCCTCATGCCATAATCAGCCCACTGGAACAAGCTATTCCTCTCCTCTTGTGCTTGTTCAATGCTGCCTCTTAAAACCAGAATCCAGCTGTTGCCACTGAGCTGAAAGCAGCTTTTGTTAAGCATTTCCCTAAATGCATTCCAAGGCAGGTTTGTTTGCACTAAACCTGATGAGCCAGCTGCCACAACCACTGCCACTGGAACAAGCCACTTCAATCCCCAGCTGACAGCAATGTCCTGAGTAGGTGTCCCTGGCCAGAAAGGAAAGCCCAGGCTGCAGTTTCATGACTTGACAGCCTCACATGTTTTTTTGTGGTGATAAGGGAAGGGGTAACAGTGCAGCACACAAGAGCTGGCACTGTATTATTCCGAGGACCTCCTGCACCCTCCATTCCTGTGCTGCAGATTTCATACACTGGCCAGTAGATCATTAGGAAGTTTTCATAAGGCAAATAGAGCAAGTGAGATTAACAAAAAAAAGAGTCAAGGTTTGTAGTCAGAAAAGAGAAGGCCCTGCTGTTCCAAGGTTGTTCTGCATTTCAGATCAGTAACAATGAACAACCCCCATGCAGAGTCAGGCAAGGTCTCTGAGCCTCCAGCACCTGTGTGCCCCACGAGCCTGAGGTAAGGAAATGGGGATTGTCCCAGCCTGGAGAGCTTCTGAAACTCACTGCAGTCCATGGGAATCATTATGTTGGGACACAGTCCTTATCTTCCTCCCCTTCGCAGAGGTCCGTTTGGAAATGCTGGAGGTGTGTGCTTCCCAGAAGGAATGGCAGCACATGCATGCCATGGATTTATGCTTGCAATTCAATAAGTCTGCCTGCTTGAATCCAACCCTAATTGTAGTGTGTCTCACTGATGATTTAGAGCGTTTGATTTACTGATCTGATTTTACTCTTCCTGCAATTTCACCTCTTTGAGCAGATCTTGCCAGCAGGTTTTCATTACCAAATAGGTGGGTTTTTTAAATAGCACAACTGCAAGTCATAATCATAAATATCAATCTTCATAACTCATCTAAGCACTCCATGTTCTTGTAATGTCATGTGTCAGGATTCTGCTGCAGAGATAAAGCCCCATCCATGCAGCTGCCAGCCTCTCATTCCTTTATTGATTCTGCCCTAGTTGCTCTAATTGAGTTTTTATACTTACCTTGCTCTTCAGTGTATAAATGCCCATCAGAGACAGGAAAAGAGACAGCCCAGGGAGTTCTACCGCTCGGCTCCTCTCAGCAAGAGACAGTGCTGTGCAACTCTGATTAAAATGGATACTTCAGCAACTGAGGCAGTTAAACTCAGGATTGCCTGTCCAGGTATCAAATCATGCTACTCACACATCAGCAGATGACTAGGAAAAAGTTTATATTCCTTATTTTTCCACTGGATGGAATGAAGAAGAGAATAATCTGCAATTTTCCAGCACTGACGCATCTGTTCCTACTTGCCCGTGTTAAAGCAAGCCTTAAAGGGAACTTTTTGTTTAGTTTATTATCCAGGACATGCCACTGTTCTGAAATGTTTGCATGTTTAAAATCCAGATTCATCTCTCATTTAGTCTGGATTCAACTCTATTTATAGGTGTGTTTGCAGGTGTGAGTTTTAAGGACTGTGTCCTCAGCTGCCAGGCAGCCAGGGAGCCTCTCTTCTATTATCACTTTTACAGCAATTGAACAGTGAGTTACCCACCCCGGCATGAAAGGCAGGGAGCTGGGCAAGGACTTTTCTTTAGAAGTTTCAAGAATGCAGCACAACGATTGCTCTGACACTCTTAAGAAACACTGTGCATACAGATATATACTGACTGAACCATTCCAACCTGGAATTGGGGACCATTTCTGGGGCTGTGCAGCAACAATGAGGTGTGAATGTGTGAGTTGGCCAGGAAGAAGCAGAACGTTTTCGGCCTTTTTGTGCTTCTACCACTAGAGAGCAGGAGAAGGTTCTCCAGGGTGAATATAGAACATGAGAGAACAGCCTGCACCCAGAGTGACAGGTGAAGTTCTGACAGCAATACAACACCCTGTGTTCCACTGGGACAAGCTAATTCTTTTTTTTTTTTCCTAGCCTAGATGCCAGCCAAGGAATATTCACTATCAAGGGTTGTACTCTTCCAAAATGTGCCTAGAATGAAGGACACTACATTCATGTACCTTGTGGTCTGTGATTATTATCCTGTAGGTATTTTTGCAGCATTAGGAGAGATGTCTCTCTGAACCATGAAAACTGGTTCTGTGTTTTCAAGTTTTCAGTTTTTCCTGATGTTTTAGAAAATACAGGATGAAGCTACAGCTGTGGCTTCACACTGCTTTACCAGCTGGCAGATGCTGAAAGTGGTCTTCACCCTCCAGTTCTGCTCTCCCTTCCCTTTTCCTTGCATTCAGGGGACTTTCACAAACATTTCAGTTTCCTAATCCAGGAAATGTAAGAGGTTTTTGTTTTGCTTCCTTAGCTTGACAGATTAGAAGAATCCCTCAGTTTTCAAAGCCCCTGCTGAGAGCCAGAGGCAGTAAAAGCAGCAGAGTGAAGGAGGTGGCAGCTCCCCTCTTTCAGCAGCAGTAACCTTTAGTTCAGGTTCATTGTGACACACAGAATAGCAAGGTGAGGTAGAGATGCCAAGAAGGGACTCCTTGCCAGGAAAGCTGTTGGGATGTCTTGAGAAAGTGAAACAGGAAACTTAAAGTTAGATCCTAGAAGAACAGAAGTTAGAAGATAATTAGGAATAGGAGAGAAGGAATGTGCCATGCTCAACATTTGCTGTGAACATTTCCTGTTGCTCACATCGACCAAAAGGAAGAAAGGAAAAGGTGCAATGATCGATAAGGAGAAGAATACGAAAAGTCCTGGAAATAAGGAAGTATTGTCAGGCCTCACGGCAGTAATCAATCAGCTCCCTGACTTGGACAAGGCTAAAAGGTCCAAAGGGCCTGAGAAGGGAAGNATTGGAGGAGCGATCCCCTATGCGTCCAGCGCTGAATAAACACACCTACTTCATAACTTAATACTAGTTGTGGAGTTATACCGCGCCTCAAAAGAAGGGCTGGAAGCCCTGCAGAACACTGTGTCCTGGGCTCTGCCTGGGCAGTATCAGATGGTACCTTCAGGGGAGGCTCAGGACTCTGGTTTCAGCTGGAAAAAAGCACAGAGCATCTGTGATCCGCCTTCCTTCTCATCAGAGGAGAAGATGACAAAGCAGTGAAGACACAATGAAGGAAGATTCCAAACAGAAACAATGGATCCAGAGTGTATTTCTCAATCCACATCCTGTGCAGGGTCTGTGGGAGATGGTTCTGCCTGCCAGCCACGTGATCCTGCAGACCCTCCTGGAAAAAAGGATGCTGCCAGGCCAGCTCTTACAAGGAAGTGTTGCCTGGGCCTGGAGGTTATGATTGGATGTTAGCATCCAGCAGCCCTGTCAAAGCCATGCCACTGGCACAGGAGTGACATTGATCTGTTCAGGCAGAATTCCTGGCATTTTACATTCCAAGGAGCTTGTTCTTCTCTGTATTTAAAGCACATGCACAGTAAGGACAGGGGGACAAAGGCAGGCAAGTACAAAGTAGAGTTTCTCAGCTACTCTAAAGTCCATTCAAATTCCCTTCAGCTTTGTTCCTTCACAAAAAAGTAGCTTTTTCCACTGAAGTAATTTTCACCACAGGTTGGATCAGCAGCTCGAGCTGAAACCCAAGCCAGTGCTTTTCTCAAGGACGATAACCAGCTAAGGTTCCACTTTCCATGTTGACTGACCTAGTTAAGACACAGGCCTGGCCTGCAGAGCTGCAGAAATCAAAGGTGGCAGGCAAGGGAGCACAGCCTCCCTTCCTACTAATGGGGAAGAAGGTGCATTTGCTTGCACTCTTCAGCTGCAAACTTCCTTTAAGTGGACTGCTGCAATCAAGGAACAAATTATCTCCACTATGGTCAGGTGGTTCAGACAAAAATCCTGTTAAAATCCTCACTAAGAAGCCACAGTTTCTCGGGTTTAGAATGGACAGGTAGAACCTTCTGATCTGACCTCAGCTTGGTTTACAAATTTGTTTTAGACTCTTTTTCAGGTTAACTAAAGGAAATGCTTGGTAGGAATTAAACCTAGAAAATAACAGAGGAAATTAAGATCTGACATGGCTTTGAGAAAGGAAGATGTAGAGTAGGAATCTGTCCCTAAACTTCATTAGCTGCCCATGTTTTAAAGTTAAAAGTGTGTTCATAGTTAGTACAAAAGATTATGTCATCTGTCTGCAAGTTTCTTAGAGGAAAACTCTTCCAGAACATACCTGGCGTAATGCTTAGAAAGTTCTAACCCAACTTTTCAGCCTAAATTTACTTGTTGTGCACTCATGGCCATGTACTCCTGTCCCAGTGTGTGTTAGCTAACACACAGAACCATGGAATGGTTTGGGTTGAAGGGATCTTAGAGCCCATTCAGTGCCACCCCCTGCCATGGGCAGGGACACCTTCTACTNGCAAACCTGCTGGGGGTCCACATGATGCCACTGTCCCCGTCACTGACAAAGATGTTCAATAGCACCAGTCCCAGTCTGACCCCTGAGGACACCACTGGTCACTTGGGACACTGAGCCACTGACCACAGCTCTTTGGGTGTGACCATCCAGCCAATTCCTTACCCACCCTGTGGCCCACCTATGAAATCCATGTCTCTCCAGTTCAGAGACTGGGATCATGCAGGACAGTGTCTGATGCTTTGCATAAGTCCAGGCAGATGATTCAGTTGTCCTTCCCTCACCCCTCAACACTGTAATCCTGTCATAGAAGGTCCCCAAATTTGTCAGGCAGGATTTGCCCCTAGTGAAGCTGTGCTGGCTGTCACCAATCACCTCCTTTCTTCCTATCTGCCTTAGCGCAGATCTGCTCCATCTTGCTGGGTGCTGAGGTGCAACTCTCTAGCCTGTAGCTCCCCAGACATTCCTTATTTCCCTATTTAAAAATACATGTATTACATTAATGAAATGCCCTTGCTGCCAGCCTTGTCTTTAGCAGATTGAGTGGGATTTAGTCCTGCTGCAATTCTAATAACTTAGTGAGGGGTTATCAGTCTGTTCTGCTTTTGTTTGTTTTGTTGTGATGGGCTTCATTAGAGTGACTGACAGAATCTAAACCCAGCTGAACTCAGCCCCTGCTGTTTAGGCACTGCATAAGGAAAGTCTCAAAGCTGCTGTTTGAGAGGGCTGATGTTGTAAATGGAGGGTCAAGGAGAAAAGAGAGGCCAGGGGAGGGAAGGTGTTTCAGTCATGCTCACATATTCATTCAGTGGTGAAGGCAGGTGTAGGGCAAGGTGTCCTGAACACCAAGCCAGGTCAATGTACCCACGCTGAGCCTCTGCTGACACTTTTGAGATGCCAACTCATCTTCCATTTCCACAGCTTCCCCCTGTCGCTGCCTTTGTAACAGATCACACCTAAACCAGCTGCAGTCTGAACAGATCACTTCACACAGAGCTGCGTGGAATGTGTGTGGTTGCATTTGAGAACAGCCCTGCTGTCCCTGGCCCAGCTTGGGTGTGCCTGCACTGACACATCAGGGTGCAAGTGCTGCTGCTCAGGTTGCCAGGGGCAGCCCAGAGCATGCACTCGAGATAGGGGCCATTCCCCAGGCAGGAAGGTGCCTCTGAGTCTGGGGTGTGAGGGCAAAGGTTGATGCAGAAAATAGCAATTAGAGTTTCTGTCTTGTGTTCTCAGCTCTGGCTGTGACTCATCACCTGAATTCTGTTTAACCTGCTGTGCCTCGGGGGACTCCTACCAGCACCTCTCTCCATCCTGATAAATAAGCCCACCACACTTCTTGAGTGTCCTGAATTTAAGGCCAATAGCTTCCACACATCCTAGGTACTATGTGTGACCCTGGGTAACACCTGGGGCCTTAGGAGAAACTGGCAGTAAGTTTTCACTAAAATACATCAGCAAAAGGGAAGAGAAAACAAAGGAATTCTCAGGGAGAATCTGTAGTAGCACTGCATTAAGGAAGAAGGAAACAGCAAAATCTCTTCTTTGCCACTGAGGTGAAATTGCAGCTATAATGTGGTGTTCTGTGATGGGCTCCTTATTGACAGAGTTTGTAGGGCATTCAGAAAAAAGTGGCACAAGCAATGAGGCTGCTGAAAGGAGTGACTTGTGAACAAAGATTAAATTAAAACAATTAAATATGAACAGCTTGGCTCAGCAATGATTGGAGGTCCTGAAAGCCACCTGCCAATAGCTGAAGGGTTTGAATACAGGAAAGGCAATTCAGTTTGCTACAGAGTGCTATCATGTGAAGGGAGAGGGAAGGAGTAAAGGCAGCAAGGCTAAAGCCCAGGAGTCTCCTGCCAGTGATGTACTGATGCTACATGAACCATGCAAGTGAGAAGAGAGACATGTCCAAGACTTGTGGAAACAAAAGCACAAAAACAAGAGCACAAATGCTCAAACAGCTCTGATATCCAGAACTGGAGTACTGGAAGGGAAAATGCTCTGAAGTCAGTGTAGAAGTCACTTCACCTACTGCAAGCTCCTGGACAAGTGTTCTGAGTCCTGAATTGTAAAGATGCACCAAGAGAAAAGAGGCAGCAGCCCCTGTGAACCCAGGCAGTCACATAACGAAGGTGTTGGCATCAGCAGAGGCCTATGCAGGCATGGAGGGACAGCAGCCCTGTGGGGCAGAGCTTGTGGTGAAACTGAGGAGAAGGATCTCCAGGAGAGGACATTTGAATGAGTCCCACTGTGCTGAGTTTCCATGAGCCTGTCCCTGAATGCAGCCGAGGAGCAGAGTCAAAACAGGGGGAGGCAACTGCTCTACAAGTGCAGCTTTCAGCCTCACCCCTCAGTTTTCTTTTGCACACACATTTTCAGTCTCAAAGCAAACCGAAAATGGCCCAACACTTGCTAATTGCCTGGTATCCCACAGAGCTTTCACAAAACCGGGGACTAATCAGAGACCCAAGAAGGGGAGCGAGTGAGTGAAGCACAGCTACACCAGTTAAGTTCCTGCAGGCAGCCTTCATAACTCTGCTAGAAAGCACAATGTTGCCCTAATGAAGGAGAGAATTTCACCTTGTATCTGTAAAATAGGGAGCATTACAATCCCCTACTTCCTCACAATATTATGAACTTAAAAATCTATTTGCAAAAAACCCCAGAACACCCTGGATGAAAGAGCAGAGGGTTGATGCCCATCCAGGTTCCCTAGACATTACCAGCTCTGCAGACATGCAGCATTATGTTATGGACTATGGATAAAAAACCTCACCGTCCTACAAATTATTCTGCTGCCATTAACTGATACCTCCCAAACCAAGAACCATCAGCCCACTTATTCCCAAATGCAGCTACTTATTCTTAGGTAGAAAAGGTCTAGAAAAGTCATCCTGTACAACCTGTAGACACCCCAAGAGGTCAGGGACAACTTTTTCCCCACCATCTCCTCAGACAGTCCTTTCCAGCAGATCTGATCTTCAGCTGATGGAAGATCAGCTCAGAGTATCTTCGGAAATTACAAAGTATTGAGTGCACACCTTGGAGAAAAAGCAACACAGGTAAGATCGGGGTATCAATTTCAGCTAAAACGTTTGGATTGTGCTTGAAAGAAATCAAATGCTTTCAAATTACCAAGTTTATCTCTTTGCCTTGTGTTTTTCCTGTGCCTTGAAGATGTCTGTGTTTAAAGCTTCTCCTTTCCCCTGGACAATGGGGGCTGCAAAGAAGCCTTTTCAGTGTGTCAGGTCAATAGTCCAAAGACTGAGAAGGATTTGTGCTATAGATAGTAACAGCATCAAAGAGGCCATTACATCTTCAGCACCAGTAATCCCCATTTTAAAAACTCCATTATCTGACTGGTTCTTCATTTGCTTGTCACGTAATCCTTGTTGTTGTGGTAACTCGGGAACGACTGCTGGGAGCTTAATAGAGACAGTGATGGAATTGCCTGTCCCTGGATTTAGTCAGGATGGTTATGGGCAAGACAGTAGAAATCAGGGACTATTGGAGAGTTCAAAGATCATAACTGAGCCAGGAATACAGTCTGGGAGGGTGCTGCTGCAATTCTGAAATACTTATCAGACTTTCTTGAGGACTGACCTTTTTTCTGATTTCCATGAATCATTCAAGATCAAATCCCTGACTATTTTTTAGAAAACCATTCAGTGTAAGTCATAAATAGTGAACAGGTCTGTTCTCTGGATCAGAGATTGCTGAATTTCTACAGAAATCAATGTCTGCTCCTGGGATGATGGAAAATGGGTTCTTTTATTAACTAGAACAGCAATTATTTGTTAATATTTATATCCTCTTCTAGAAAATTAGATGTCTTGGGAGAACAAAAAGATGCAGCACCTCTCTGCTCCTGGGCTGCCAGCTGTAGTTCAGTTCAAAACTCAATGTATTGACCTCCACAGGAGTGTTTGGTTTCTTTTGGAGGACATGGGCTGTAACTCAGGCAGCTGCCTTCTCTTAGATCACTGAACTGAAGGCAGAAGTAGGACTCATCTCCCATCAAAACCAAAAAAGGAAGCTCAATAGGTCTGCAAACCCATCATGGCTTAGCTTCTGCTTTCAAAGACGCTTCTCAGTAACCAAAAATGAGTCGCAAAGAAGAGGCTGAGAATCAGAGTGATCATCCCTCTAATCTGGAAGAGTTCATCAGGTGCAAGAAAGACCATGCTGCCAAGTGTATCTATATCCCAAATGCAACCTCTCCTCACCAGGGCCCTCAGCAGCCCAGGAAAAACCAGGTTTCTGCAGGATTAAGGAGAGATTATCACAAAGCTCTCTTCCTAAGAACCTGCTAAAATAGGGAGCACAAAGAAGAACAGTAATGGCACTAACATTGCCAGATCATCTTTAACTCTCAGGAACCTGATGCAAAGTCTGTTTCAAAACAGTTTTTGTAGAGACAATGCCTCAGGCAGCCCCAAGGCACAGGACCCATGCCTAAACAGTACCAAATGAGAGAATGTGACTTCTCCCTTAACAAGCAACCTCTGCAGTGCTTCTCCTGTGTGGGATTGAAAGGGCTCAGCACTCAGCTGAAGCATCTGACTGAAATATGGACTTTTGGGGAACAGCTTAATATTTAGCCTTGAACTGGAGCAAAGTATCCTGTGGAGTAGAAGCCAAGCTGCCATATCTAAAAGGGATAGCTCAGGAGCTGTCCATGGAAGACCCTGTAAAATATGAAGATGCTAAAAGTGGTTAGAAAATAAGGCAGCTATTGGGTTGCCTCAAAATTAAGTAGTTAGGAATTAAGGAAGGAAAGATATCCCCACATCAAGCTGCTGTACGTGTGAAGGAGGGTAGGAACAAGATGTTTCCTTTAGAAAGGGCTCCCAGTCTTTGGCCAGTAAATCAGATGTGCTGAGGAGGGATCCAAATTCTCCAGTGCTGCTTAATGAATGGCAGCTGGCACACATCAAGGACAGAAGATATTTGATAGCTGGAATATCCTGCCTGGCACTGAGGGAGGGGGCAGCATCATCCTTCACTGCCTTCACTGGCACCACAACAAAGGTGTGACATCTCTTTCTGGCTGCACTCTTTGGACACCAAGCAGCCTCAACAAGAGTGATTTATTACCATGTGCTCTTCATTTATTCTGTGCTGTGAATTTGCAGGAAACAGCAGTTAAAGAAATGGAAAGTTAAACCTGGATTTCAAATTGCCTTGGTGTGACACTTTAGCAAACAAGGAACTGCTTTCCCATAAATTGCTTGTGATGGTAAGGCTGTGACTGGCTTTAGGAGATTCATGTCATTGGAATGAAGGGAATAGCAGCACTGCATTCCCAGTGCCAGGCAGGCTGCAGGAGGAGACAGGGAAGCATTCATCTTTTAGTGACAGGTCTCCCTTCAAGCTGTGGTGTTGGGATCTTCCGTCCTGCACCCAGTCCTGCCCTGAGCTCTGCTGTTTGCTGTTTGCTGTTTGCTTTGCTGTTTGTTCCTGAGTTCTCTGACTTTCCTGGAGCTGTAATGGTCACTAGCCTTGTCCTGCTTTCCCAGCTGAGGTGCTGTGGGGCTGTGCCCCATTGGGGAGGATGCTGCCCCTGCCTGTGCCTGGGCTCCCTCAGCTGCTGGCTTGCCTTTCCCTGTGGAACAGCCCTGCTCTTCCTGGTCCCCTAGCAATTCCACCTCTTCGGGAGGGCAAAGGGGGTGTGCGTGAGAGGGATGAGATCCTTGGGGGTGGAAAGGAAGAAGTAATTCTTCCATGATCACCTTCTCATTTGTAGTTCTCTCCTTTTGCATACATTCATCGTGGAATTCACTGTCAGTAACAAAATGAAATCACGGTCTCAGGACTAACTGGGGTGGGGGATATGGTTAGGAGTGTTTCATAAACTGGGACAGGGTTCAGAAAAAGCCACTGGAGAATGGCAATGGCAACCACAGCCTCGAGAACAAAGCCAGCTCACACTGCTCCACCTGCAGAGAGCCAGAACCAATGTCTGCACGTGACGGCTGCACTGAGAGCATGAAATGATTTCAGGTTTGCTCCTAGACTAAAACTGCCTTGCCTATTAAGAACTGAATGAGCCATGGAAAGCAAACTTTCTCCCTTTTTAGAGTGGCGCGTGCACAGATAGGACAAAGTTTTCTGCTTGAATCATCTGATAAATATGCACAAGTCTGGAACTCTTCAGGGCTGTTACATATTTATCATTATGAAAACCATACATTTTCGGTGGGAGTGTAATTTGAAAAGAAGGCACAAACTTTTGGGCAGGTGAGCAATCTGAAAGATACATGCCTCAGTTTCCCAGATTAAGCTTTTCACAACATAAGCACAAACCACTTACAATGGGATGTGCCCCATTCTAAAGACATTAAAGGATGAGTGGATGCACTGAAGTATGCTTCTATTCCATAGATGGATTTGCCTTCATGTCCTATTTGAATAAAATAATTTGAATAAAATAAAGGAATGAAATTATAAAATCTCAGTAAAGCAGAATGAAGAAAATGCTGCTCATGCTGCAAAGCTCACAGCAAATTGTCCTCATGTTTCACTCAAGCATGTGAATTGCAATGATGCTCATTTCCCAGCAGTCTGCCTCCTAGGGAACTTAATAGACTTCTTCTTGCCCTTCTTCAAGAAGAGGATTTTAATATCCCAACCTTGCAAATAGGGTTATATGCAATTCCATGACTCCCCCAAGGTTACACCATCACGGTTTCCAATCCAAGCATTAGACAGTTACTAAGCAAAGTAAATTCCAAGTGTAGCTCCCACCACTGGAGAAGATGTCCAGGAACAAATCTACTTTAAAGCCAGAGCAGATCTATCTGTGAGGATGATTTGTCACACACTCAGGGGCCCTTTGCTTGCCTTGCTCTTAAGTTCACCCAAAGAAAATGAAGGTCAGGGTTCATGCACTGAACTCTAGGCACTTCCAGCTTCTAGAACTGTTGGATGGAAAATAGAGCCTGGATCAAATTCAGCTGTTCAAACACCCTCCAGCCCCACCCAAAAACACAGAGCCCCCTAGAGCAGGATTGCCTGGAGCAGGGATTACACCCATGGTATTGTGGCCCTTGGGACACTCAGCTCTTCAGTGCAGTTAGAAATAAACAACTTTTCCCTAGTTCAGAAAGGCATTAACTCTGAGCATCTCTGCTCCTCAGCAGTCGCTGTGCTTCCCCGCTGCCAGCGGCAGCACTTTACAGCAGAGGGGCCCAGCCGGCCCCACAGCTGCACTGGATTGTTGTGTCACATCCCGCAGGAATGGGGCGAGGTGGGAACTGGGGCAGGGACTGGCACAGAAAGAGCCTTTCGAGCTCACTCACCCAACACCCATTAAACAGCAGCAAGGCACGCACATCTGTCCAAAGGCTTCCTGCCTGCATTGTTACAGGTTTTTGAGAGGTGGATGGATGGATGAGACCAGTGAATAAGTGGGACAGTGGGAATGCTTCAAAAATAGCATTCCCTCCCACTAATAGATCCTCTGCTCTGTACCTGAAGGGGAAACTGCCCATTCACTGGGCCTTTCTTGTTGATGTTCTTGTTGTTGCTACTACACAGAGCTCTGAAAATAGATCAGTGAACAGCTCTGGGGGAAAAGGTATAATTGATGATGTCTTGGACAGAGGCACCCTGTTAATAATCAGACTGGGATAAAAAGGCATTTTCTACACCATATATTTTCACTTTTTTCCCCAACTGAAGTGACGCTTTTGATGTTGAGTTTGGTTGAGGTATATATTAGCCATAATGTGAGATAGTACCACCCAGCCTTGACAATATTTTGTACAGCCCACTGGCCTAAGTCTGATTAACATTTCCTTTTGTGCTCCTTTACTAGCAAATACTGATTTCTCTAACTTGCTCTTTTAACTCAAGCTGAACTTAGTGTTGGTGGTCCAATGTTTTACCTTGTCAGAACCAAGATGGGGGCATGGAAGCAGAACTCTCAAAGAGTCTGAAGTGTGATGCTCATTAAACAGCAAACACATGAAAGACATAAAACCTTTTAAATAATGTCTGTCTAAAAATTCACCCAACGTTTTTCCACATCTACAAAAAGTTATCTTTCATCCCCCTGTGAGAGACGGTTTGAAATTCATCTGTCTCACGACCATCACCCAGGACAGAGACTGAGACCCTGGTTCTGGCCCGGGTGGCAGAGAAGACCCTGGCTCTGGCTGGCCTGAGGTGAGATGATGTCCACAAAAAATTGCCTGCAGGTGTGCCCCGGGATGCCTGCCAAGCATTGCCTACAGACCTGCCCGCTGCCGGAGGTGAATGTCTGCCAAGCATTGTGTCCACTGGACCAAAACCCTGGTGCAGACCACTGTGATTACAGGACGCAGTTTTGCTGCCGAGAAGGAATGTCCTATACCTGTTCTCATCTGCTGTTGATGTAAAGCAACAGAACAATGGCTATAAACTCTCCCCACCTCGTGGCCAGGTGCCCCCTGCTTCTGAAAAGGACTATAAAGAGACCGTCTGAAATCAACCAATTCATGATCACCCCACGGAAGAAGACAGATCTATTGGCAAGAAGACCACGAGGATCTCATCGACAAGTCTATTGGCAAGAAGGCCACGAGCACTTCGTCACTGTTGGTAGCTATCTGTCCCCCCACTTTCCCCTCTTTTTCTTCTATCTCTCTCTTTCTCACCCTCCTATCGCATTATTGAGTTGTGAGTATTTAATAAAGGAGTAGTGTGGTGATGCAAACTAATTTCCTCTTGATTTGTTTGCACTTTGAGATCGGAAAACGAACCATCATGACCCCCACTCATATTAAGTGGATCGTGACACCCCCAAATAAATAACATGAATCTGTGATGTACTCTTAATTTAGAAGATGCTGCATTCAAGAAGGACCAAATACTTTGAGAATCAGAAGAAAGAAAAAGTTGAATGTAACTATGTAACTACGTACTGCCACAGCCAACAAGCTCAGCCAGAGAGGGGATCTTAAAATACATCAGATTTCTCCAAGTGCACTGTTGCTTACATGGGAGAAATGATCCAAGCGCCTTCTCTAGGTGGCACAGGCAATTGGAATTCCTTATGCTGCCACAGCAGGTGGATCAATGAATTCTTCAAAATCTGATTTAATGTAAGATATATTGGAGAATCTGCACAGATGACACTGGGATGGGTTCCTGGCTGTTTGCTGAGTGAGCCTGAGAGGAGAGCTAAGCCCATGAACCCAAAGCTGAGCACGCTTTGGAAAAGAAGCTCCACACAAATGGCTCTCACCACTGCCAAGAGCAGGAAAAGAACCCCATCCAATTCCAGATTCCACAATGACATTAATATAGCAAAAGCACTGATTAATTAAGCTGTAAAGCTTCCACCTCCAGACCTCAGAGGCAAAAGGAATGATATAACCAATTAATGTACAAAAGCAGAAATAAATAGAACAAGCAGCTGCCTGGAATCCCATTAAATTCTAAAATAAGCACAATGCTGAAAATAGCATTTAATTTTATGAACTTTTTACTTGGAGAAAATCTTACTTGATCAGTAAGATCTATCCAAGTAAAAGGATGATTCTAGGATTTCACACTAACAACGACAGAAATAATAACACAATTTAGTTGATTTATGCATTTAAAGGGCTTCATTAGTGGCTACTGAATAATTAGTGACCAGTAGGTTATTCAGCACTTATGTATATGAAATATTAAGAAGTAACTGAAATTCAAAACCCCCCAGCCTAATCCTTGACTACTGGAGGACAGAAAACTTTCAGAACTAGTTCCTTTCCAATGGTTCTATGCACTGAGGTTTTCTATGTGTATTAACAGTTACTGATTCTTAATTATTAATTCTTAATCTTAGTATCATTCTTCTACTAACCATGAGACTTCTACTAGCATCCAGTATCTTAATGCATATTCTCCTAAGGTGCTTGATGCTCCTAGAAAGCTGCAGCAGGGACTCAGGGTGCTGATCAATAAATTCCCAGACCTATCACATACCTGAAACTTCTTATGGAAAGAAAATGTACAGGATCTCTTGATCCTCCACAGAATCCTCTTTATATTCTAGTTAGAAGGTGTCCAATCTATGCATGAGGTGGCACAAATAATCCATTTGTTTTTCTTACTTGAAAGTTGTGGTCTGCCAAGCACCCTTTTGTATTATGACCATGATAAGCTGCTTCCAAGGGAATGAATGATATGGAGATTCCAAGGGAATAAAGCAGGTAGTGAAAAGGGCCCTGCAGTGACACAATCCTGCTGCAGGACCCTCTGCTGGTGTCCCTAGTTCTCTTGTGGTACCAGGACAGTGTCCCATGGCATCCCCAGCTGTCCCTGCCTTCCCCAAGGACACACTGCTCCCTCCACCACAATGGCCCTGCCAGGAACAGGCACAAAAGAGAGAAACCTTTGTGAGTCATGGGCAGAGCTTTCCAACAGTTGCTAAAGGAGCATTTCAGAACTGCATAGAGAGGTAACAGTTACTCTCCCTGGTTTTCAATAGCTGCAAATCTTTCCACTGCCTGCAGTGAGCTTAATGCAGCAACAGCAAGGTGAGTGCTGCCATGGGGAGCCGTGTCAGTGCAGCATTAATGCACACTTGAATCTTAGGGAATTCAGTGGGAATGCTGCATCCATTACCTCGCACCAAAATACCTTCCAGAGTGCTTAGAGCACTATGAGTAATACCTGTCACTGGTTCTTACGTCCTCTCAGTAGGGGGAAAGCATGTGCAGGTCAGCTGGAGCCAGCTCCACCTCACAGATGTGGTGTCAAATGTCAGGATATTGTGCACCTCACACTGAGGCACAAGGAGCCCAGACTTGTCAAGGTCCTTGGCTCCTTTCCAGAGGGTAACAGTGATGAATGCATTGCTCATGAGTGATTTGTCTGACCAGACCTGGGTGCCTGCAGTCACATCTAAGGCATTGACTCATCTCTCTCCACAGCCAATGCAGGCACAGCTCCACTGCCACTGAGAACAGAGACTGAGGAGACTCAGTTAATATTTTCCTTCAACAAATGAGTCTTCAGGCTGTTTTTACTATGAAATGCACAAGTTTGCAGATGCTTCTCTGCAACTTTTAATTACGAACACCCTAAGCTGGTTATATGCAGCCTTGCGGTGGGTGTTCAGAATACAATGGGAGTGTGTTTGACATCTCTGTAATGGTTTTTTTCTGGGAATGGATGTGCCATTCACAAGGAAATCCTATTCAATAACCTTCTTGTGTCAGCACA
Source organism: Chaetops frenatus (assembly GCA_013400775.1). NCBI lineage: Eukaryota > Metazoa > Chordata > Aves > Passeriformes > Picathartidae > Chaetops > Chaetops frenatus. Next base: position 45,382 of record VZTR01014300.1, read on the forward strand.
GTCAGAATTAATCACGTCCTCCACTACACAGGGGAGAAGTTTCCCTATCCCTCAGGAGAATGGTGCAGCCTGGGTAGAAATCCTCTCCCTGAGTTACTGATTGTTTTGACAAGTAGAGTCAAAGTGTGTCCCACAATTACCCCGGGTTCTGAGCAGCTGCAGTGCTGGTGAGTTGAGGTGTGTATATATATTTCTATATGAACAGTTCTGTACTTCAGCAGCAATGAAGTGCCTCACAGTACTTGTTTTCTGAATCTGACTGCACATCTGGAGCACACACAGCAGTTCCACAAAAAGGCCCAAACCAGACACACCAGCATCCTGCTGACTTCCTCACCTTGCTACTGCTGCAGAGAAGTATTACAGAAGAAAACTCCTCCAGTCAGCTCCAATTGCTGGATAATACACTGGCCTGACAGCCTTCCCAACAGAAAGCTAAGTGGAAATAATTTTAAACTCAATGAATGCATATTTTTAGAGGCAGGATATAGACTACTGAGATATCTGATAGTGTTCTAAAGCAAGGAAAGGCTGTTGCAAATTGACTGAGTGGAATCAAAGTACCCCTTTGTCCACAGTTTAATAAAAACTAGCGCCTAAACTGCAAACATTTATTTGTAAGAGTGATACATGAGCCAAACACCTGTAGGTGCTTCTGCTTTCCTGGGAATGCACAAGGATTCCATTTGGCAAAGCTTCACCAGTGGCTTCTTGTAGAACTAGAATTTGGGGCAGAAATTACACTTCCCTATTCTCAAAACACAACAGGAACAAATGGGAAATCAGATTTCTGAGCAAATCTGTCAGGGTAGACTTGTCAAAGATGATCTGGGAAAAAGGAACCAAAATTCCCTGGATCCAGCATTTAACACTAGTAAGAAAGCAAACAGAAATGTCCACCTGCACCCACAGAGAAACACACAAAGAAAGTAATTCAAATTAATTTCCTGAGGATCCACAGATAGGAAAGCTTTGCCAATTCCTGGTGGGAATGAAACAAAGATTGGTGAAGTGATAAATAAGGATTTAACTGTCAGCACAATAGCGTGTGATTTAATACAGCAATATTCAAAGTTAAACATATAGAATGAAAATATGGAAATATCTGAAGATTAGGGGACTGTACCCTGACAGTGCTCCTGAAACAACTGCCTATGTGAGCTCTTGGGGCTTCTGTGACCATGGACTATAAGTAGCTGGGGAGTGAGGAAGAACTGTGAAGATCTATGAAAAAGATATCTTAATTAAGAAAAAAACCCACAACTCTGTGAAATGTTAGCCAAAACCTCATCCCTTCCATGTACAGCTCAGGCTCCAGCAGTGTACTCCTGGCCACAGGCACTTGGGAGTACTTACACTGCAACTGGTGACGGCCAGGCTGAACTCTGCCTGCTCAGATCAAAGGTGTCCTTCATCGTGCTCCCCTCGTTGAGCTCAAGGGCTGACTTGTTCGGCTGCTTAGCTCTGGCTGCTGAAAGGCAGGCCTGTAATAGTTAAACCTGTGTGCTTGCTTTCATGCTTGGAAAAAGCAAACTGCCTCTTGCCAGGCCCCTGTTCCCAGTGCTGCTAACAATGAGTGGCTTGCGTGGCTCCAGACATATTCCTGCCTCGTGTGCCATGCTTTTGGCTAACAACATGTCAATTCAAGTTACAACTGCTCCGAGAAAAGAGCCTAAAAATAGAGGCCTTCCAGGTGGCTCAGCAGACGGATCATTTGCTATACAAGGCAGAACAAGCTAGCCTTTTCAGACTGTGCTTTTAAAAAGTAAAAATACCCCAGTACATTATGGCAGGAGTCAGTGCCAGCCTCAGACAAAAGGACCTCACTCAGGTGCCTGGGTGCAAGCAAACACTGGAGCCCTTCTCCTTCCTGCCATCTCCTCCAGGATCCTCCAGTGGGTTTGGCATCTGTGTACTGGAGAGAGGGATGTGTTGCTCTGCCATGGCCTGTACCTCCCCTCAGCTCACTGCTGGGGGGCTGTTACATTTTCTATTACCTGCTTCCCTTTCCCAGGGTGCCAGGTAAGCACAGGCTTGGCTAGACAATAGCAATACCCACCACACATTACCCCAGACATTCCTCACAACATGGACAATTATTCTACCACCTTTCTCCAGCAGCCAGCAGGAAGAATCATTCCTACCCAACCCTAATTCAAAGCAGCTTTGAGATACTGCAGCTTTTTCCTTGAATTCCTATTAGACTCATGTCTTTCTGCTTCAAGCCCAGCAGCTGCCACTTGCATGAAACCCTGCAGGAACAGCTCTCCCTGGCCACAGCAATGCCTGGCAGAGAAACTGCTCCATCTATCCCTACTTTGCAGGCCATCAGCCAGGGCTTCCCCTGCATTCATGACTTCATTCAAGAACAGCATCTTCAAATCAGGCTGCACATTCCCAACAGTCCTGAGTCCTCAGGAAACTGCATCCTGAACTGTACTCTTCCTTAGTGCAGCCCTTTTGTCCTGGAGCTCTGAACTCTGGTGTATGAATAAAAGCACTGACCAACAGCAGCATCTTAGTACAGAAAGAAGATTCCAACTAAACTGCTCCTCTGAGAGCATCCACGAAATATCTCAATACAATTGTAAAAATAAATTGTGCCCTGCCACTGTGCAAAAGGAAGAAGAAAAATGAATATTGAACAGCCACGGATCCAACCAGACATAGCTCCTGTCTGTCTCCCAGCCAAATTTATAATTACTTTTGCTATTTTATCAAGTTTTAAGCAATACACTTCAATGGAGGAAGGTAGCAAGAACAATTCTGAAGTTAACATAGGTGCAATGGAATTTGTAAACTCTCATATAAGAAAAGTCATCCACTGGAACCTGAGCACCCTGACTTGCTCCCTTTAATCAGCAATGACTTGCCAGTGTCTTCTGGATCTTCACAGCTTCAGGGAGTGGTTTGAAGTGCTTAGACAGAGGAGCATTTTGTCTTCTCTATTTAACTCCTTTTTTGGACATTTCTTTCCGGAATGTTCTTCTCACCCTTGCAATAATATATCCATACACTTCAATAACAGTAAGTGTCATGACCACTATGGCACATGACCCAGATTAAATTTTAAAGCTATAACATTTGCTGAGGTCTTCAGTTCATAGTCTCACATCATTAACAGTTATTCTCACCTTTGTTGTAAAAAAAAGTTGTATTTCTAGCCCTCAGACTCACAAACTGCAGTTTGGAAAATGTTATGCATACACTGTGAGTGTCTAAGCTTCTGTCATCCTAGAACCAAAGAGGGGATAAAGTGACTCATGAACTAATGCTGATATGAAAATTGTTCATCAGTGCATGTCAAATGCAAGGTGGTCTTAGGGGAGCAAGGGAGCTGCCTCCTGGTGCTAATTCCAGAGGAACTTTGGGAAGGCTGAGGCTTTACATCATCTCATTGCCACTTCACAGCTCGTAGTTATCCTGCAATGCTCATGGAATGAAAGAACACATGACTCTGCTCAGGGGATTACCCATTGCAGAGGTTATGGCAATAGGATGAACTCTTTAACGCTCACCTATCAATTCTCGATTGTTATTTTTTTCAGAGACCTTGGCCAGGAGAAAATATTATTCATTCCCACATTTATGAGCATATGATACAACACTTAGATACTGTAACATGCAGATATTGTTTTATATGTGTTTCTATGGGAGAAAGTTCACATCTGTTGCATGCTTTTCCCCCAGCATTGTCTCTGACCCTCTGATTCTGAAGGTCATTTTCACAAATTTACAACCATTTCAAGACAAAATTCTGAGTTCAAAACGTGTGACAGAGTGACCCTGCTGGTTGTCTCCTGGCATATTTCAGGTAGCTGAGGATTTACCCAGCTTTATCTGCTTGAATTCTACCAACAGGGAGCTATTTGGAAATCCTTCTTCATGGAAATAATAACTAAGTTCAGAACTAAGTATCTGAAAATTGAGTGGCACTTCATGGTATGTATTAAATAATGATGAGTGGTGCTTGAGCTTAAGTGATTTGGAAAATCTAGAAAAGGTCACTGAGCAATTAAGTAACCCCCAGAAGTTTTTTCAGGACATGTGTTCTTGCTTCTGGAAGGCTCATTATGAAAGCAGGTAGGAGACACAGGATAAAGGTGCACACGCTGCTGGGATGGATAATGGGTGTGCTGTGTGCAAAATTCACTTCCCCAGCTGCTGGATATGATATGCTGAGAGTTTCTTTTAGTTTGAGTTGTCTGGATATTTATAAAGAATGAATAAAGGGATTTTATTCATCCCTTTTAAAAGGATGAATAAAATGGCTTGGGTTTTTTTTCCCCAAAACTGTAGTATTAATAAAGATGGTGCCTGGGTTTTGTGCCTGATTTGATTTCCTGCATATTATACATGGCTAATACAGCATATATTTCTGTATGATTTCTGTGACTCAAAGAAGCAACTAGAAAAATGTGATTTTGAGTAAGAAAAGGCTCATGGTGTAGAAGAAAAGACATAGAGATGCAGACTAAAGATTTGTTTAGAGTCCAGCCTCCAACATCAGCCAGTGGGCACATCCCTGATGCACTCCACAGTGTCTTCTGAGTCCTGTTTCCTCTGAGAAGGAGGGAGACCACCACACCCACGTTGTGTGCCAGGCTGCATTCTTCTAAACCTGCTTTAATCTCCCCATTTCTTATTTATATTCACCCCAAAGCTGTACTAAGAGTTTCCTGTCAGCCAAGCCTGCCCTCTGTAGCACCAAGAAATGTCTGGGAAACCTCTCTCAGAATCCACCACCTCCCTGGATACTTTGAGGGGGCAGTGGCCACTGTCGGGAGTGTTTTGCAGGAAAACCCTATGACAACACTTCCCTGCTATACCTCTCAAACCTTCAGCAACCTTTGGCTCCAGGGCTCTCTGGTTCCAAGGGTCATTATCTCCACCTGTAATGGCCCATCCCAGCTTTATTCCCTTGCATTTCTCCAATTACTTTTCAGATCCATGAAAACGTTTGGTATCCACAATACCCAACAGCAGAGACCCGTAGATGAATTGTTTCTGTACAGTCAGGTGTGTGCTCTGTATTTTTATGAATTTTTCTTAAAAATAATAAAATCTTTTAAAATATGAAATACCGTTTTCTTTGTTTTACAAGAAATTCTCAGATTAATGCATCCTACTTTACTTTAGAAAACTTGAAGAAATCTTGCAGACCTTACATGTACTGGAGGAGAACAGGTACAGATTGCTTTGAAAGGAATGAAAAGCCCAGACAGATTTAAAACCTCATTGTTTCTTAGTAAGAACAGTGCTTAACTTCACTTGCAAATGTGAGTCTGCTGTGCATTCTCCAATGATACCTTTAAAACTCTCCAACTGCCTCTGTTACTATCTTAAGTCCTGGGCCTCTGTGGTATAATGGCTTTTGTTCCACTAGTGAGATGTCTACAAAAGAAGACAGCACTCAGCCTGATAAAGCCAGGGTCACCTCACTCAGCACCTTCCTCGTGGCATTGAAGTGTCCTTGAAACATTCTGGCCTTTCATGGCAGAAGCACAAACCCTATAGACAACTTCCAGGCTGCTTCCCAGACAAACAGGCAATTCCAGCTTTCTGGTTTGAAGGGAATTTAATGCAGCAGCCTGGATGATACCTTGCTTCTACAGGGAGCATGAAGAAATCCCTGGTGAAGGATACGTGGGAATCACACCAAAGTCGTCTTTTGGGGGAAGAAATGCCAGCATGGTACAAAGTTTAGGTGATCTGCAGACTCTTTGCCGCAGTGGCTGTCAATCCCAGAGTCACACCACACAGCACAGGAGACAGACACTGAGGCACTGGGAATGGTAGCACAGTAAATATAAAACCATTCCCTTCCAGTCCTTCACCCTCACATTAAAATGTTCTCTGTCAGCCTCTTAAAGCACTAACAATTATTTGACATTAGCACTACTGGGATTAAGACATTTCTACATCTACCTTTATAATTAATGTAGTGAAGCCATGAAAATGGATTTTTTGAAAAGGGGCTGTGTTTTGAAAACACTGTTTTGCAGCACATGAGGAGAAAACGCAGCTTGAGAATGATCTCCAACCTTCCACTGTGACCTCAAGCCTCATTTCTGTTCAGGTATCAGAAATGCCTCTCAGAAGTTACATTTTTCTTGATTAATGTGAGAGCTTATGTCAAATGGCATCTGAGTTTTCCATTGACATCAGGCTGTTGTTAAACATTAGCAAATACTCTATCTCTGGAAAGCTGAGATAGGAAAACAAAATCTCTTCCATCACAAATGACATTCCAGCTATAACGCTTAATATTTTGCTGAGAATAACAACTAAGACTGGATTTATTTGCATCCCTGTCTATCCAAGTTTTGTGTGACAACGACAAATAAGACTGAGAAAGGCTCTCAGTCGTACCTTCTATCAAACAGTATCAGAAGAAATCAGCTGAAACTGGCAAAATGAGGCTGTGAACTTGCTGGATGATCAGAATCATGCCCAGGTTCTGCACAGAATGACAACAGGCATCTCTCAGTTTTCATGCAGAAAATAAATTAGACTGAACTGAGCAGCTGCCTTCTGTATTAAAATTAACAAAAACATGGAGTATAGAGAAGATATTCCATGTTTATAAAATGGTGGTATTATCTTGATTCCGTAAAACTACAGGAGCACAAAGCCAGTTCATGAATAGGAAGTGCAAAAGCAGGTGAAAATGGGTTATAAAACTGTATCCTGAAGACACGCCCAAAGTTTAACCGTGCTTGCCCATTTGGCAAATGTCCCCTGTGAAGTCTGGGACAACGGAGGAGAGGGAGGGTGGGATACTCATATTTGCACTTGTCACAATTTCACAGATTAATTTCCTACGATGTACAGGAAGAGAGCACCCTAGAACAGGGAGACGCCCTGTGCCTGGTGCTGACTGAGAGAGGATAATGTAATGGCACGTCCCCTTATGTTGGCTGTCTGTGAGTCAGTCAAACACTGCAGGGCTGTTTAGTGCACTGCCACCAGTGAGACTCCATCAGTGAGGGCTGAAGGGAACCTGACCCATAGTGCTGACAGGAAAAAATGATCAATCTCTCTCATTTTAATTAACAAGAACAGACCAGTGTACATTACAGCACAGCATCATTTCTACACTGCACCATATGCAATCCAATAGCAAGGCAGGAGCCTTTGAATGATGGAGAAAAAACAGGCCTTTATTTGTGTTTTAGGCTATGAAAGCAGACAAGGAAAACCCATGCTTGGATCAATACTGTTCTCCTCCACATCCCCACCGTGTCATCTGTGGTGAGATGGGAACGTCTCCAGTACCTACTATTACAGGATTTGGGGAAGCTGCACATGGCAGAAGCACAAACCCTGCACAGAGGTGAGATCCCATTCCCTGGCTCACAGGCTCCTGGCAGACAACAGAACTTCCACACAAGTTACTGGTATCCTGCTGCAGGAGATTAAGCCCCCATTTCGTGTGTGGTACATACAAGTAACTACATTAACCTTAAGATGAAGGAGAACATTTTGTTATATAAGCACATCCTCGCTCCTGTAATGTTATTCATATTACTATAAAACACAAGGGAGACTAAGCAAGTAAATTAAATTTATTAGCATTCTGCTGCTTGCTTCCTAAGCAGTGTGGGGTTCAGGGGACTAAAGGCTCCTTCTTGTGTGGCACAGATTCCAGGTTAAGTGTCAGAGGGACAGATGAACGTGGCAAGGTGGGTTTCAGTGTCACACTTCTTAGTGAAAGGCACAGCAACTGCTCAGGTGCTTGTCAAAATCTCATGTCATTAACATTAGAATTTTTTTTCTCTATTTTAAAAGGCTGTATATTAAGAACAGGAGCTGAAATATAATATTCTATTTCATTTTATTCTATTCAGGCACAAAGAAGCACAGATGTATTATACTAGCTAGACATATTTAGAGTCCTCTCTTTACCTGCTCCACTAAATCTTTGGTTGAACACATGATAATCCAGTAGTCTAGAAAGAGAATTCAGAATTAGGGTGGTGAGGAGGGGATATCCTTCTTTGAGAATGCACAGAAGTTCAAGACATTTTCTTCCTCTTTATGCACACATAATTCTCCCTGACATCAGCTTTGGGACTGAGGCCTAAAGAAAAAATCGAAGATGTATTTTCTCCTACAAGCTCACTGCAAGAACTGCTAAAATCAGTAAAATGCAACCTGAAGGGGGGAAAAAAAATCGATTTTTCATTACAAAAGAAACAAACTTTGACAGATTTGTCCAAGTCAGAATTCCCATTACTGCTGTGTTTGTATAGCAGTATGTAAAGGTTTACTTTAGGAAACGTTCAGTTAATCAGTGCAAGAGTTAAAAGCAGAGATAATTCCAGCTCCTCTCTATACGAAGACTGTCAGAAATTCAGTTTCCAACAATCCCTCTAAGTTCAGACTCTCCTCCTGCTAGGGTCACTCTTTACCCAGTGGTTAAATGAAAAACAGTTTATTGGGATGGGAAGTCTTGGCAATGGCTTGGACTGTTTCTCCTACAATCCTCATCAAATAAGGGGCACACAACAAATTGCTTATCTCCGATCTGCAATTCTCCCCTCCACCCAGCTGTAAATTTGAATTAATTAATAAATGCCCTTATGTTTTCAAGGTCATGGAAAATGAAAAGCACTCAGCAAAATGAATGCACTGACAGTGAAGGGTGTTTGTGGGTGGGGTTTTTATGTAAATGGAAAATATGTGAGGCAGCAGCTCCTTCATCTGTGCCCCAAGTGCTAAAGTTAGACAACTTAAAAGGAAATAAAAGAAATGCAAATAAATTATGTTTTGAACAAATGTGACCTTCTCTGGAAAAAGTGCAAGGCTTTATGCAGCAGAGTCTCAAATCACATGACGAGGTCAAAGACCCCACGAAGTCAGGGCTTCGTGCTGGCTTTGGCGTGTCCCTGCTGACTCAGGGACAGAGGACAGCTCTGCTTTCTGTCCCCAGCACCTGCTCACCAAAGGCCTGGCACAGGGCTCTTCCCTGCCTGCCACACAAACTTCACAGAGATAAGGCTTTCGTGGCATCTCTGTGTACCGAGGTGTTTCCAGCTTCCAGCTCCATTTGAAACACTCCAGCACACGCTGTGGCAGTGGATAACCATGATTCACAGACCTACACGGCTCCTCTGTCTGTCCCAGAACTAAGTGTGCACATAACGGGCACTGCTTTGGGAGCTTCCACAGCTGCCCTCAAAAGCTCAAGCTCCCTGAGCTCCCAATTTTGGGAGTAAGATCACAGAAGCACAGAATGGTTTGGGTTGGAAGGGATTTTCAAGATCATCTAGTGAAGGTGTCATTGGGGAATGTGGTATTTGACAAGTTAGGAATGCCACCCGTTAGATAAACAGAAACAAGATGTGAACTTATGGGATCAATCTTTGGAGACACTCAAGCTGAGTAACTTCTGAAAACAGAAAGGTTAATTGAAGACACTCAGCTGGGAGGACACTTTAATTTACATGGTGCTTGAAGGGTGGATTCTCAAGGCAATCTTAATCTTGATATGGCCACTGGAAAGAGAGTCTGTGAAGTGTAACTGCAAATTAGTTGGGGTCCTCAGCACATGAAAGACTGGAGCTGCCGGAAGGCAGTCCAGAGGAGGCCACAGAGATGCTCCAAGGGCTGGAGCCCCTCTGCTGTGGAGCCAGGCTGGGAGAGCTAGGGGTGCTCATCTGGAGAAGAGAAGGATCCAGGGAGACCTCAGAGCCCCTGCCAGGACCTAAAGGAGGTTTATAAAAAAGTGAGGGACTTTATGTACAGGCAGGTAGTGACAGGGCAAGGGGCAATGGTTTTAAACTGCCAGAAGGCAGGGATAGATGGGATATTGGGAAGGAATCAGTGGCTCTGAGGGTGGTGAGGCCCTGGCCCAGGCTGCCCAGAGCAGCTGTGGCTGCCCCTGGATCCCTGGGAGTGCCCAAGGCCAAGCTGGATGGAGCTTGGAGCAACCTGGGATAGTGGAAGGTTGTTTCTGTCCATGGCAGGCGGTGGCACTGGATGGGCTTTAAAGTCCCTTCCAACCCAAACCATTCCAAGATTCTGTGGGACTCTGGTGCCAAACACAAGACATCAGACTTTACTTCTACCTTACACTGATACTTGCAGTACATGACATCAGAAACATAATGATTTAGTCTCAGTTTTTCACTTGAAAATGTAAAGCTTAAGGCAAAGGGGTAGATTTTGTCAAGGAAAAAAGTGGAACAGGATAAAAGTGATGAGTAAAGTTCAGTGCCTGCAGTGCCCACAGGTGGGTGTATGAACATCTGACACTCCTCAGGACAGCAGAGGCCATGGTACCACAGCCCAGAACTACACTGGGGCCTTGCTTCAAATTTCTGTGTAAGAAATCTCAGAGTTCACCTGCCCCCAGGCTGACTCATGTTGGCAGAAGTGGATGAGGTGTTTTGGGGAAAGGAGGGTACAGACCTGCTGTGCAGTAATCCACGATGCTGCAATTTCATCAGCGCTGAGAGAGCTGGGCAGGGAGGCTGCTGACTGCAGATCACATTCCAAGGAAAGTCGGAACAACTATGTGAAGTGTTAATTAATGGAACAAACCTGAGGAAATACCACAATTACTAACAAAGCAACTAAAGCACAAGACAACACTATTAGTTACAGAAAAAAAAGCAATAAATCAAATATTCTGAACAGAATGTTTTCACTAGCCTTTGATTTATGCCACTATGAGGAATCCCATTCATGCCTTGAAAACAGCTGGGTAGAAGCAGATGGGAAGTGGTCAGTACCATACAGAAACCTCTAGAATTGTTAAAAAGCACCTTTGGTTGCTTATTTTATCCATTTCATGCATCTGGCACCCTTGATGTCGATAATATATTATTTGTCCAATTTGTGTGAGTTCCTCCAGTCCATCCCCAGCGCTTGTGGCAAATCTGTGCTCACACTTGACAATAAAGTCACAGTGATATGATTTTATTGCTGCTGTTATCACCACCATTATTATTAAAAATCAATAATGTAGATTATCCAGCAAAATACCCAGTACCAGAATCAACTGTTGCACATCTAACAACTATTAACACATTATGAAATCCATGTGGTGTAAGAAGGGATCTCTGTCCCTGCACGGGGAGCTCTGCTTTTGGCAGTTTCTCTAATTTATTAACAGGAGCAGATACTTCTGCAGTGAGAAAGTTAATTTGTACCACTGCAGCCTGTCAAGTCTCAGGCAAACCTGAAGTACATAACAGTAAAAAACCCTTGGCATCTAGATGGGATTTGCCATCTCATCTCTGATGAAACACGTTTTAACCTGTCAGTCTCCTGACAGCTGTCACTTGTTTCTTTCTTCTACATTTTATTCTGTGATTTTTTTAAAAATTGGCAGCTTCTGTAACCTTTTAGAAAAAAAAATCAAATCAAAACACATTTTAACCACTTTCCTACATATGTCTGCTCTCTGAATCCAGAGCTAATAATGCAATTTCCCAAGGAAATTAGAATCAGCAAAAGCTTGTGTATCGGTCTCAACACAATGCTCATTTGACTTTATATATATGCAAAATCACACATTCATGTCCAAAAAGTAGAAGCAAACTAGCAGAGGCTAATAAAACAAAAATCTATGAGGAGATTGAAGTATCTGATGCTTTTGGTTCCCATCTGCCTCTCTCAAACTCACACTTTGAAATTTTTGTTTTAGTAAAGCATTAAGCTTTTGTTTTCTTCCTGCAGAAGCCAGAAATCACTCTTGGAAAACAGACACTGGAAACTATTCCACAGAAAACAAATGCTGCAGTTTCCAAGTGAAATAGGGAGAAATATTTTACCTATATGTACTCATAATATCTTTCTCTGACAAAAATGTTCAGCTGCTTCTACAGATTCCAAGAAAGTCCCAAGTCTACTGGCAAATTCTGAATGTTTGACGAGCACAATTTGAGAAAGCCTCGTGGGGAAGCAGTGATTAGAGAAGGCAACCGGCAGCTGGGAAGCCCACGCTGTATTCCCCGTTTCATTACTGCTGTCTCTGGATGACCTTGTCAAGTCATTTAATGCCTTTCTGCCTGCCTTTCCCTATCTGCAACACGCTTAGATAAACCTCCCTTTTGGAAACACTGTAAAATTGTTTATTTTGGAAATAGTTCCTTAGTTTAGCAAACTGGCTCTCGAGTGCAACACTGGATGAAAAACACAATGGCCACAGGACATAAATGTCAATCTAATATTTTTTAATTAAACCATCTAGATTAAACCATGTAGATTAAACCATCAGTTTAATAGGTTAACCTTGTCCTGAAGGTTTCAGATGAGACAGTAGTTATTTTAACTTTATTAATATCAGCCAACACAACAGCATCAATGCAAAGCATACAGGTAAAGAAAAGCAGGGAAAAAAAGGCATAAACTTATTTTTTCTTCTTATTTGCCTATTTAGCCAAGTTTCATCTTGGTCAGGTGTCATTGCCCATTGCAATGGGCAATGCACAGAACTGGGATTAAGTGTACTGGGATAGCACCCTCAGGCACGGGACAGTTTAACTCAGGTGATGGGCATCCACAAGCCCATTCAGGGCAATCCTGACTGGTACCTGGCTCCTCTGGGCCGCCTCAATGACCTCGACTAGCTCATGCACATTTTTATTGTTAATGGGCCAAGGTATGTGCTATAAATGGAGTATCTAAGCGCAGCCATGTTACCATCACTCCTTGTCCACGGAAAGTGTAACATTACATCATTGCAGAAGCACCCAATAGCTGAAAGTGAGTTAAATGGGGAGAAGAGTGCGATTTTGATTTACTAATCCAGCTGTTTGCTCACGCCGGCTAAAACCATCACACACATTGAAAACGGCTTTTTCGACAGACCTTAAAAACTCCTGTTGCAACTCTAGGAAGTGAACACCACCAAGAAATGGAAAGTGAATTGAGAGTGCAGGACAGCGTTTTTACAGGGACTTGCCGCGTTTCACCTGAGGACGGATGCATGCTGACAGCTTGGCCAGGTTCCACGGGCATGTCACAGAGGGCAGCGACAGACAGCGAGATCTTCACACCGCCGTCCTTCAAGCTCCGACTGCGCTCCCTCACGCGCCACAAAATGGCGGCCACGGCGTCCGCGCTCCTGTCTCCTCTCGGCGCCGACAGGCGGATCCGTCACAACGGCACAGCCGGGGGCTGCCCGGGAGAAGGGAGAGGCTGTAGCCACGCTGCCCTCGGAGTGGGAGGGGAAGAAGAGGACAAAGAAGGAGAAGAAAGAGAGGAGGGAGCCAGGAGCCGCGCGGGGCTCCCCTGAGGCGAAAAAAGCGACAGCCCCTCACGAGCACGGGTCGCCACAGGAGATGCGGCGCGAGCCCCCCGCGTGCCTTGCGCTGATTGGCGAACAATTCCCGCCACTCGCCCTCTCCGCCTTCCTACTGGCTCCTGCTTCCCTCCCAGCTCCCGAGCGCTATGCGCCGCCGCCGCCCCCCAGTCCCCTCAGCCCTCAGCGGCGCAGGCTCTCAGGCCCCTCAGAGCCCCCAGCTCCCTCAGAGCTCTCAGCGCCACCGCCCCCCAGACCCCTCAGAGCTCTAAGCTCCTCAGGCCCTGAGCTCCCTCAGCGCGGGATGGCGGCAGCTAGCGGCATTCGCGGCTCCAAGCCTGGGCTGGCTTCGGCGCCGGGCAGTGCCGGCGACACCTCCCTCCTCGGCAACGCCACAACGTGGCCCTTGAAGCGCTATGGTCGCTTCCTCCCTCCGAAGGACGGTGACGATGTGGGGCAAAACACCTCGTGGAAGGTGCCGGCGGCGCGGGGAGGGTGGCGGGGCAGTGTGGGGTAACTGGCTCCACTGTGAGGCAAACACGAATAAATGAGGGCTTTCAGGTGTCTTTTTGCGAGTCCAGAGCTAAAGCAGGAATCGGGAGATATTTGGCTTCATGAATTGTTAATGACAACACATCAGAGTGTTTAGTGGCCCACTTTTTTTTATTCCTTCATTCAGAAGTAACCTGTGGTATAAAAATCTAGATATCAAGGTGGAAGAATCCAAAGGGTTGTTCAAAGTAGTTAAATCTGTATATGGAGGTATAATTAATGAGAAAATAATTTCCTGTGCCTCCTGTCTGGGAGTGGAGGGCAAGTTGCATTAGTGAGAGTGAATTACACACCCGGCTTCTGACAGCGACCTTTGAGACCTTTTATTTGGCACTAGAGATGGGAATTGTAGATTCTGTGCTTGCAGGGCCAGATTTTCCTTTGTTCATCTTTTTAAAGGTGTTTGAATCAAATGAAGAATCAGGCCCTCTTGTCCTTACCATTGTGGAGTCTGGCCATTTCTTTGTTTCCCAAGGACGAACAGTGCTGGTAAGTTTGTCCTGTATAAAGGACATTTCTCCTTCATGTTACCACCAGTATTAACTTTGTTTCTTTTTTCAGCTTCATCGTCTCTCCCACTGAGAGGGAACTGACAATTTTGTTTTGTTCGTGATAATTCTCATGTGCTACTTTCCCTTCGCATTTATCAGAATAATGTTAATTTCGTTATTTCCTGCTGAGGATCAGCATTTCTTCTGTGGTTCTAAAAAACTAGATTAAGAGGTAATGCTAAGTGTTGCTGATGTTGAAAGTTATTTGGTTTTTGGTTTGCGGTTTTTTTTTATTACTCTTCTGACTAAGAAAATAGAAAAATACACTGGTTAGAAATAGTTAAAAATATGATTTTTCATATGGTCCAGCTGACTGCGTGCCAATGACCTGCTGGTATTTTGGTTTGACAATCTGGTTTATCAAAGGGTTTGTATTTTCTATGTTGGATGATGAGACTTAACATATGACATTCATCCTTGGAGACAAAATTCAAACTTGTGTCAGCTGGTTTTCCTGTAGCCTGCACTTGCTTAAGCATAACCAGCTACTAAACTAAAGATTTCACAATGACACCAAAAGGAAAACTCTGTCTAGAAGGACTATTTTTGATGCTCATGACATAGAACATCTTGCTGGAAGGTGGAATTAAGTGTGTTCAGTGCACATCACCTGTAGTCAGTGGTGATAACGAGTAGGAACTGGCTGATAAATACGTTAGAAAGGTATTACAGACCACTGGAAGATGCTGCAATATAAAGATAACAAAGCTTTTTTAAGAGAATGTATAAGGGACTGTGTTGCAGCTTTAAATATGTATAAGCTTATAAATTAGTTTTTACTGTGCCTCTTAAAGGATCTTGAACTTATAGAAATTGAAGTATGGGGAGAACCATAGATACCCTTACATTTTTTGGCCTGTGTGTTAGGAATATTGAATAGTTAATGCATGAGCTAACAGAGAGCTGTTACTGTGGATGGCCCTTAGCTCATATTTAGTGAGGACAAGGTAAAAAGGGACCATGGGAAGTATTTTAGCAGCTGTGTTGAATAAGAAAAAGGAAAGAAGTTTTGAAAATATGGATGGAAGTGAGACTTGCTGGCTGTCCCTTACCACATTCTGCTTGGCATGATTCAGTGCAGGATGCTCCTGTTCCCAGTGGCTGTACCTGTTAGTGACCAGTGACTGACATTACTCTAAAAGTCTTTGAAATAACCGTATGAAAGCTAGCAGCAACTTCTAATAACTAACTGAAGTGCAAAAAAGGCACAACCCAAAGCTGCAGCCCTTCAAAGACCCGCCTGGCAAGGGCTGAATCTGGCAAGTAACAAGGCAGATAAAAGTGTGCTGTCGGAAAGGATGAGGGATCAGAAAAGCTTCTAAAAACTTGGCTGAGAAAAGCACTTTCTTGCAGCTCTTGTGTTTAGTGGCTAGTGAAGCTTTCAAGCAGCTGCTTTGCAGCCAGATGAGGAATTGCTGGGATCTATCAGTACTGTTCCAGCTTCTAAGAGACACTGAGATACTGCAGGAGCTATCACATAGTGCAGGAGAGGTGGAACAGACATGCTTGGTAGATGTGACCAAAATACAGTACTGAGAGTTCAAAAGAAAAAAAAGTTGTTTCGGTTTTTTTCAAACATTTATTTTGGCAATGCTTCTATGCCAACCTTAAAGTTGACACACGTTTAGAGAGTTGTGAAAAGTTGTACAAAGTTGGTTTCACAGCCTGTTGATTGCTTTTGGGTGCAGCTTTTTGATCAGGTCTGTTTGGGCTGGTTGCTCAGGTGTGGTCTGTGCATGCAGGACTGAACTGGTGCGAGAGGCACTGGTACCTACTGGGACTGTGTGTGTTTCTGAGATTAGACCAGCTGCAGTCCTCCCACTTGTCCTCTTGAATGTACCTGAGTGGCTGAAAACCCCACCAAATACCCAATCTGCTCATTTTCATAGAATCCTGGAATGGGCAGGGACATTTCCACAATCCCAGGTTGCTCAGAGCTCCATCCAGGCTGTTCTTGAGCACTTCCAGGGATGAGGCATTTTGCAAACACCTCCCTGAGATGCCACGTAACAACAAACCAACTTGCAGTGCTGCTCAGGCTGTATTTTTGCTGCAGAAACCATCAGAAATGGTTAATCTCAGTGGTTCTATCTCCCTCCAGTCCCCAGCTGTCAGCGCTGTCACAAACCTGTCACAATATGCACGACTAAGTACAGACCGTGCTTGGAGCCTGTCACACACCAAATCCACTCACTGGGGGTCCATTATCCTGGACATTCTGTCAGAGGGGATAATGCACAACTTCTGCTCCAGAGGGAACAGATCAACCTTGATGGAATGCTGCAACTGTTGGCATGATTTTACTTGTGCTCTCATTTCCTCTTGCTGGCCTGGGCTGGGCTGTGTCCTTTGCATTGCCAAGGTGTCCTCCCACACCTGTGTGCTGCCTTACTTGCATTGAAATTCCCTCTGATGTACTCACAGCACTGTTTTGTGCTGTGTTGGAACTGCATCCTTTAAATTGTTGATGTCTTGTCTTTTGATCTATCTCCTAATCCCTACTTTTCAGCCCTTTTGATGTGCTCCAGGCTCCTGGGTTTGAGGGAACTGGATAACAATTATTGTAGCTTTGTACCTCTGCGCAGGAACAGGGTGAGGCACGAGATCTGTGTCACAGGGACACATTTCTTTCTCAACATGCAGAACTTGTATTTCTGTAAAATTTTCATTGATGAATAATAAAAGGATTTTTTTCTTATTCTCACCTATGAACAACATTTGCACAAAACTGAAAGAGTTGGGAAGAAAAAGAAATTTCTGGTTTGCTGATGGCTGGATTTATATCCATAGTGGGAACAATA
Organism: Chaetops frenatus; assembly: GCA_013400775.1. NCBI lineage: Eukaryota > Metazoa > Chordata > Aves > Passeriformes > Picathartidae > Chaetops > Chaetops frenatus. The sequence continues at coordinate 62,541 of VZTR01014300.1, forward strand.
TTCAAGTGTTTCTGATTGCTATCAAAATATTCTATGATGGGTGTACTTACGTATTCTCTTAGTCCTTTTAGTTTTATTTAGGTAGGAAAGTTAAGAAACCTTTTCCTTGGAGTCCACTGACTCTTTTATGATCCGTTTCTAAGAACAATATTTATAAAATAGCAATAAAATATTTACATATCCTAACAACTGGTTTTTTTAATAAATACAGAAACAAGTGTTTTCTTTTCAAAATATCATCTATTCCTTGTGTAATGGAATGAAGAGGAGGGTAAATGGAACTTCAGAGCATGGAACATAAAAATCCCTGATGCATAATGCAAATTAAAGGGTGTTTTGATTTGTTTTGTTTTGTTTTATTTTTTTAAACCAAATTCTTCATTTGGAATTAAATTACATAATGTATTTTTAGGACCTGTTTTTGCTGCAGTGTTGCCTAACAGACTGCATATTTGATGGTAGAAAAACCTCATTCTTGTATACTGTAGTCAGTGGAATTTTACAGGAATATCTCAACAGCATCTCTGTTAATTTCTGGCCATGCTCAAGATACATCATGTTCCATTTATCACAACTCTTATTACCTTTACCTAAACTCTGTATCAACACATTATGAAAGCTGTATTTTGGTGTTTTATTCAGTGCAATTATTTCTGGTGCTAGAATTCATAATATCCTACAAATGAAACAAATGGAAATTGTGAAGAGGACTTACTTAATAGGACAAAATTAATCTGGAGTAATTGATTTGTGACCTGATCTTTTGAAGTGTAGACTAAATGTCCTTAGTGCCCTCTTGGTCCCCTCATGACTTCTAATAACCTACCAGTGCTTAGGGTACTGTAGATTCTAACTCATTAATTAGGCAAGCATTCAGCAAGCATCCTCATGTTCCTGATGCTCTTTTTACAGTGCCTGAAACTCAGGCAGCAAGTTTTGCAGATGAGATTCAAAGCAGTGCCTTGGGCAGAGATGGTCCCTGTGCAATAAATGAGGGCTCCTGACAGAAGCCTGGGGAGCAAGCAGGTTGCTAATGCTGCTTTGTGGTAGAGCACTGCAAAGCCACAGAAGGTTGTTCCTTTATTAAAGTTTTGTTGGCTTATTTAGTATCACAGTCATAGTTCAAAAATCTCAATTTCTGTTTATTTCAACATGTGCTGTTGATGTGATTGCTTTGGTCAAGTTGAGTATACTCCTGCATCAGCTTTCTTATTTCTGTTTCATGTCAATGGCTTCTGCTCTTTCCTTTTCTCTTGCCCCAGTTCTCCTAAACCCAGCTCTTAGAATATTTTTTGTGAGATTAGTGATGCCTGTTAATGAAGCATATTTACCCTAGAGTTTAATGTACGGTATCAATCTGGGGAAGTACATACTGTATATTGGGAAGGAAAGAATACATTGTTGGGATGCCCTGAAGAGCTTTAGCCAGCTCATCCCTGAACATCCAGCTCCCCTCTCTGTGTCCCTGGACAAATGTCACTGTTCTGTAGGTCAGGAAAAAAACCCAAAACAATTGAGGTTGTCACTCTGAAGCATTGAGGTTTCAGGAAAAAAACCCAAAACAACTGAGGTTGTCACTGAAGTATTGAGGTTTCTCCTGAGGTAAGGGCTTATCTTTGCTGTCACTGGCTGTGCTCTGTCCCCATCTCAAACCCTGCTCCTGCAGGCAGTGTTTGCACTTTGGACAAAGCCATTCTTTGGCTGCTGAGTCCCCTCAGGGGTGGCTCTGTGAGTCCTGTATTTCCTCCCTCCTTCAGCTTCCTTGCCTGTGACACACAGAGCACTGCTCAATGAGTTCAGCCCTCATGCGTTCTCTGCCACAACCAAACAGGCTTAAGAGCAAGATTTGAGGGTAAAAAAAGGATAATGCAGAGCTTGACATCCCTTTATTCCTTACTCCTGTCTGTCTGCCTTGATTGTTAGGGTTGGAAATGTTTGCAGGGACAACTTTGTGCTTCTCACTCTACAGGTTACCTTGTTTGGGGATTTATCTTTTTTTTTTGGTCCATGTTGGCTCTTCTAATCTTGACTCAGTTTTCAAGACAGCTCATACTGCAGAAACCAAACCTGATATATCTGGCCTTACTTAGATATTGGAAATAGATACAAAAATTTCTACTTCCAGGTGTGTTACAAGGTAGTAATGAAGACTGGAGTGAAATTATGTTAGAAGTTTAATTTTCACAACTTTATTCTACAGTCATTAATGAAGAATTTTTACTTTTTAAGTAGAAACCAGCTTATTCTAGGAAAAAAATGTAAAATGGCAACTCACATTCTCTTGTGGGAAGGCAAGGAGTTAAAAATTGTTATTTTTCAGATTTATGCAAGCATTAGATTTAGAATCTATGTCATGTTTCAAGCGTGTGCAGCTTTTTTTATTATAATAAGCTATTAATAACCAAATCCTTATTAAAGGGATCATCATTGTTCACCACTTACCTGTAAACACCTTCTCCAGTTTTGTTTTCTGAAAGCATCTCAGTTTTGCCTGTTCTTTAACGTTCTGCATAATTCTTAAACATAATTCACAAGCTTTTTCTGCCTGCCTGCTCACACATTTTTATTTTTCCTGTCTCCTGAGAGAATGGTTCCTAACAGTCCTTGCCACTCCAGTATCTTGGTTCTGTTTTGATCAGAACCACACTGTGGGGACACCTGGACATAACATTACCATTGCTCTGCTGCTAAATTAGGCACTTCCAAGAATAAGCAAGGTGTTATGCAGTATAAATGTTATATTGTAATAATAGCCACAATATCACAGGTCAGAAATGTGGGTATTTGAGTTTAATATACCAGACTTTAAACCTAGATAGTGAATAATGACTCTGTCCCCAGGGTGTGGAGCTCTGCACAGGGTGACACAGGTGGGCAGTGCCCTCTCTGCCTGGGAAGAGTGGCAGGTTATTGAAGCCATCCCTGGAGGTTTGGTGAGCACTGCAGGAGCTGGCAGGGTGCTCAGAGCAACACAGCATCCCACCCTTCCCACAAAAGCACTTTCCCAAATCCCTCCTCTGGCCCTGCCAAGGCTCTGTGAGTGGAGCTGAGCGAGGTCTGCTCCCCACCTGTGTAGTGGTACCTTACCTTGGGAAAGGCAAGGGCTAAGAAACTGTCTCAGGTGCCTCCCTGGAAACCTTGAAAGCAAATTGCTCTGTTTTCCAGGGAATTGTGTCCCATGCTGCTGCTCAGCCTGTGGCAATGGTGCAAGCAAGATGTTGTCTGAGGCCTGCAGCTTTTCTCTTCTCCTAGCCAGCACCACCCTGGCAGCTGTGCACTATTAATTCATACAAAACTCCTTTCCTCTCAAGCTGACCTCCTCCTTTCTTGCAAATGCATGTTCTCAGCTGAGTCCTTAATCCATAACATAATACAATATATACATTCATTCGAGCTGTGAACTTGGAGAACAAACTGGTATATTTATATTTCACGGGCCTGTTAGAAGAGGCAGCCCAAACTGGAGAATGTGTCTCTCTGTAGCATTCTGGGGTTTAGTTTGTCTTTTTTAATACTGGTTGTGATTTAAGGGCAGACTAGATCATGTTTGTGACCAAAATAAAAAAGCTTTTCCTCCTAAGCTATTGTTTACACATAGTTTTGTTTGAAAACATCTGGCTAGTGCATGAGTGAATCCAAACTAAGTGATGCAAGCCAGCATAGCTGAACTGTTACACAAATAACATTTCTCAGACATAGAGTCATTTTCTGTTCAGATAGGACTGCAGTCTAACAAAACAGATAATCTATTCCTGTGTTGTTTAGAAACCACAGGGTTTCTAGATGCTGCAATAAAAAATATTCATAAATCACATACAATACCTTCCACCACAGCTCACAGCTCTCATTACACAGCCGGTTTCTGAATGCTGAAATGTGAAGTCAGAACTAAAGTATTTCCAAGTCAGTGCTGGACTTGGTGGCTGTGGGGCTGGATCAGCATTTCTGGCTCCTGTCTCATGGCAGCTGTGGTCACATCATGCCTGCTTCCAAAACATTTGGGAAATATCTTGCTTTGTTTTCTCCTTCAGCTTAATTCCACTCAGTGCTCCCTCTGAGAAACTTAGATTTTGCTCACAGATGTAGGAAAGAGTTTTCCTTTACCCCACTTTTGTTACAAGTACAGTCGTGGAGAACAACAGGACTATGTGCCAGACTAAACATTGATGACCAAACTTAGGAAAGTGCTGCCCTTTCTCACTTCACATGGTGAGCATTTTGGCTCTTGTGTCCCTGCCCCGTTCTAGACTGCATTTTGGGGATAGTCTGATTGATCTTACACCGCCCTCTGGCTTTGCCCCTGCCCAGCTGAAAAAGCAGCTAGGGATGCTGCCTGCTCGAGGGAACGGGGACCAGCTGCTCTGTTCCCGACTCCGGCAGCGTGGTGGCAGCACCAATCCAGAGGGAACGCTGCTTTTTTCGGTGTCATCGTTCGTGTCCAGAGCACGTCGAGAGTCAATCCATCACCTCCGGAAAGGCACAATGGACTGAAATCTCAAGGTGTTGCCTTGCAATTCCCAGGCTCTGCCCCACTCCCTGCTCCTGGCTTTGAGTTGGCTCAAGCGACACGTTTCTTCTTGTTGCTGTGAATTCATTCACCTGACTTCATATGCACTGCCCCAGCCCTGGAGTGACCCAGGCCAGGCTGGACAGGGCTTGGAGCAACCTGGGATAGTGGGAAGTGTCCCTGCCGATGGCAGGGGGTGGCACTGGATGGGCTTTAAGGCTCCTCCCAGCCCAAACCAGGCTGTGATTCTGTGACTACTGGGGCAATGATTTTAAAATAAAGTAGTTATACTGAAATTTCAGTTAAATCAAATTTTGGGGTTGGAATTGGATAATCAGAAGTACATAAAAAAAATTTCAAAATGCTGGTTTTTCCCACTTGTTTTACCTCAGAAACAGGACATACAAAAGAACCTGGGAAACATCAATAAAATAGTTGGTAGGAAAGTTAAGCAGTGACTGCCTTTTATAATTTCTTTGAAAACAGTTATTATTTTAAGGACACAACATTTGTTCAACCTTCATCTCCAGTGAAAGGAAAAACACTGTAAAACCAGACTGAATATGGGAACAGCTATATTTAAATAAACAGTTGGTGTGTCTCCAAAACAGAAACTACTTGAACAGAACACGCACAAGTGGTCACAAGTTAAAGTGGCCTAGTGAAGGAATGGTTTGGAATTGCTTCACTGACAGCATTTTGGGCCTTGGTTCAACTTTCCCCCATTGCTCACCAAGAGATCTCTCCTTGTTGTTTTGACTTTTAGGCCCTTCCTGCTGAGCATGCCCTGCCTTAGGACACTTTTGAGTGTGTTCAGTGTAAACAGACACTGCAAGGGACTGGCCCTCTTACCTGCTGTCAGCACCTGCTTTTACTGTGCACAGGGAAATTCCTTTCTCCCTCTGCCTCCAGATTGTTGGGAACGGTGCTTCCCTGCTGGCTGACATTCTGGAGTGTGTCACAGCAGATGTCTGCGATCCAGCAGAGCCTTTGGTTCAACTCTTCACAGCTCTTGAGAGATTCCTCTGTAAAAGTGCAGCTAAAAGTCTACATGCAGTTGCTGCATGAGACCGTAAAGCCGGTGCCAGCACAGTGAAGGAACAGAGTCACTGAGGTGATTTCTGTTCCAAAATAGAATAGCTAGTTGTTTTCCAGCCTGGACCCACCTAAGATGGATGGTGACTGTGGCAAACACTGCTGGCCCTCCAGGACAGACATGACTTGAGGGGTTTGACACTTAGGACCTCCTGAAAGCAGCCTGGGCATTGAAAGTATTGTGAGTTTGGATAAAACAGGTACCTTATTTCCTCCCTGCCCTAACATTCATTAATTGTTTGGGTTTTTCCCCTGGACTTTGCTAAGGAATGCCTCTCAAAGTGCCTTGGGAGACATAGTCCATTGCCTTGCAGTTGTTTTTCACCTTCCTGGGGTGTTTTTACAGGAGGCTGAGGGGTCTGTTGAGTTTGTAGAGTCTGACAGTGGTGCAACTGGAGTATAAAAACATCTTTATCCAATTAATGAAGCTGCTGCTCAGTTCCCTGAGTGCCAGCCGGAGCCAAGGCCTCGCCGGGCCTTGAGAAAGAGGGGCTGTGCCATTCCTTGGATTCGCATGCCCTCTGCTGCCCTCCCGGGCAACTTCAGCACTCAGAGTTCCCATTGCACCTGCTTTATTCTGGATTTCAGGGGTTTTCACAGCATGCACAACTGTAAATGTAGAGAGGTATGGAAATTAGAACATACCTCGACCCAGTATTGTTGCTGGATTTAAACCCTGCAGTGGTAAAACTTCCACAGTGGCAGCTGTGTGACAGCTACAAAAACTGCACAACTGCTGTCATTGATCTTCATTAGGGCTTTAATTACATCACAGAACTTAAACATGTGCCCTTTGGGTGCTGGTGTTTTCCGTGCCACTGGTTTGTGTCCTGCTTTATTTCAGGAAGGCTTTTCCCTGATTGATTCCCACAAGTGGCTGAAGATAGTGAGGAGAGCAGAGTGCCTGCTGCTCCGGGAACAGGCCAAGGTGAGCTGAGCTGCTTGGAACATTCCTAATATGTGACACAGATACGGAGAAAATCTCTCAATTTTGGCTAAATTAAACTAGAAGGTGTAAATCATCTATGTAAATTAGAATGTATTTTTTACTCTAGATACTAAACAAGAATGGATGGGATAATCTTGGTATCTTTTGTAACTGCTAGTATACCGTTTTTAGAGTGCTCTGTGAGAGTTAGCTGCTCAAACAGCCAGACTCATTTTATTTCATAATGTATCTGCCACAGCTAACAAGATGAAGCAAATCTCTTCCCGGATACCTCTGAGTCAGACTGCACTTCAGCAAACAAACTCTCTAACCAAGCAATTATTGAGCCGTTTTGTGGCTCCTGGCACAGCAGCAGCAGGCTGCTGCTCAACGTATTCAGTACTCAAGGAAACAAAATGGACATGGGTTTGTGGTCTCCCACTCAGCTCTCCTGATGAAAAGTGGTTGGTTTGCCTTAAACTAGCCAAACAGCACTTTCTGCTTACAAATTTGTGTAAATATCTAAGGCTTTTTTTTTGTTCTTAGATGAACTCTGATACTCTCTATATTAGTGTTTTAAATTCATGGGTTAGGCCTGAAACCAAAACACCTCTGCACTCTGCTTTCTATCAGCTTGTTAGAGCTGGAAAACCTAAAGAGAGCTAGGGCAGGAATTAGTTCTGATGAACCAGCAGGTTGTTCCTTTCCAGTTACCAGAGCCAGTCCCCCAGCACAGCATTAAGGGATTCTGTTGCTCCTCACCAGCAAGGCAAAACCAACATCACACTCCCTGCAAGGCTCAAACAAAGCTGAGTGGCTGTTCAGCAAAGGAGGAATATTAACAGTCTGAAATTAATTGGTGCATTTCAGTGTTGATTTACCATAAATTCACACAACTTCAGCTGGATTTAGTGGCACTGCAGTGGTTCTACCACACAGCTTCTCTACTTTATATCCTAACAGTGGATGCAACTTCTGTGCTCATCTTCATGATAAATTTCTGGTTTATCTTGTACTCCTTGTTTTCTGTAAATCATTAATACTGCATTTAAAGTAGAACTTACTCATCACTTCAAATATGGCTTCAATAGGGCATTGTGGACTCTTAGCCAGCAGAATGAGTTTCAAAAGTATGAAGAGAAGCAAGGTGAATGTTCTTAGTAATTTTGCAAGAAATTATTTCCCTTCATATTGTGTTCCTTGAGCTCAGCCCCACAACCCAGCATGGAAGAGGTGGAAATTTAATGATTCTGTGACCTCAGGTTCCTTTAATACTTCATCTCTTGTGTGCTTCAGGTGTGACTGCCCACTACGCAGTTTATGTTATAAACCTTGACATATCACAGCTCTCCACAAAGGAACAATGTTTAATAAGTCCACTGTTTATAAAGTACAAACTAAAGTATTTAACTGTCCTTCTGAGAAACCTGAGGGAGTCCAAATAGCTCAGCCTCAAAACTGATTTGGGGATCTAAACAAGCAAGTGCTCTTTGAAAATGCCCTAAAGAAACTCCACCTAAGTTCCTTTTCTGTCACTGTAATCAGAACTCACCTGTCTGGCATCCCACAGCTCAGTTCCAGGGTCTGTGGGGCTGCCCCAGTTCCTTAATTAATGAGGGCAAATCCAACTGGGCACTGGCAAATGAGTGTTACACTTCACATTAGTTTGACATTTTTCCCTTTCAAAGGCACTCAGACAGGCTTCTGTGCTTACCCTGCCCTAAAAATCTTTTTATGTGATTCAAACATCTTCAAGCAGCAGGCATGTAAATACAGGGGCTGTCAGGAAGAGCTGGCTCATCTTTGAGACAGGAACTTCAAAATGAGAGGTGTCCTTGCACTCACATTCCAGCAGCCTGGCATTAAAATGGGCATTGCAAATGGGTCTGACACTGGAACCGCAGAAAGATGAAGACCTAAATAAGCCAGGCCGGGCTGAGAAGTTGCTGCTTTTCTAGTACTTTAAGTGTTTTAAATTTGGCATTTCAAGATCAAACAGAAAGTTCCATTAATTCACTCTCTAAACATTGAATACGCACCTACCTTGCATCAGCTCAAGGTGGTTAGGCCAAGCTTATCACACACCACAGATTCCCATCCCCATTTCAGGGCAGTTTGCTGAACCTGGGACACCTATTAAAAATATCTATTATAGTACAGCCCAACAACCTGCTCTGGGGGGGTCAGAGCTATCTGGGTGTTTTTAATGACTTTTAGTATCATTTCACTCTTTAAAGTAATGCATTTGAATTTCCTGCACTGCTAATTCAATGTCCTGGCTTCTGTTCAAGGAACATTCAGGTGAGAGCCAAACTGAATGTGCTGCTTTAGCTGCACACAGGCAGACCAGGTAGGGTTGAGTTTGATGCATCAGGAACATAAATCCTAACTAGAACATGCCACTCCCAGAATTTCTAGTTCAGATCCAGAGTTAACTTCTGCTTACTGTAGTGTCTTTTTTGTCACAAATAACTGTGCAGAGCTGGCACACCCTTACAAGATACTACCTGCAGAAACAATAAAACTTAATTTTCCTGCTACATATAAAAGCTGAGTCCTGGCAAGGCTGGTGCACTTGTCTAAACCTTGAATTAGTGACAGGTGGCTCTGCATCACTTACCCTTTTCTTGTGTATTTTTATCTGATTTTCAAATCAGCAGTCAGTCTTCTGGTTAAGCTGCTGGGAAAAATGAAAATACAGCAGGGAAAATCTGTTTATTTGTTTTTAAATTGGTGCAGTGATCCAAGAATCTATTGCCTTCTTCCCAACTCCAACAAATAGGGATTTAATCCAAGTAGTTAAGGGGATTCCGAGTTAACTCGATTTCCCCGTGGTTCTGAGCAGAACGAGTGCCGCATGTTCCGTGTGCAGTTCGGAGGGAGCTCCAGGGAGGAGATGCAGGAGCACTGCTACAGTTGTGTCCAGAAACTCAGCGAGTACGTCCTGGTGCAAGGGGCTGAGGAACAGAGCCAGCAGCAATGCCACGGCCACAGCGAGGACACCCAGGGCATGGACACGGAGCATGCAGTAAGTGACCACACATGCCCAAAAATAATCAACGTGACAAGTCTCTCACAGCTGTGAGACTGTCTGCGTGAAACAAAAATGCGGAAATTAGTTACACAGGGTAAAAAATGATCAGAGCCACAAAGTAACCCTGCATCCCAGCTCCCTTCTGTGTTTACCTGCTCCCAGTTTGCAGTGGTAGTACAACTGCCTGTTTACAGTTTGAGCCTAACCTGGCCCATCTAGGAGCAATCTCGGGAGGAACAGAAATATTTCCCTTCTCCAAGACACAAGACAGCATTTTCCAGGGTGATTATTCGTAGATCTCTACCTTCTTGGGTATTTAAATCCACAGAAAGAAAGCAGTGTCCTCCTGTGAGCATCCACACATGGCATTCTTTGAAGTTACTCCTAGGAAGTAGCTTATAACTTCAGTTTAGCCATGAACTAACAGGCCTGTAGTTAAACTGTAATGTCTTTCATTTTTAAAGACTGGAGCAGATGTGCATGCAGGATCCATAAAAAGATGCCTTTTTACTGCAGAAGGTAGCTGAGCACATTCCCTTCCCGTCAGCGCTAAAAATGGAACTGCTTCCCCCCCTGCACATACCCACGCTCTGCTTGGTAACAAGCCCTTATTTGCATTTGGTATTTTCTAGCCAGATGAGCCTCTCCCAGACTCCTGCACAAGCCTTGGAGAAAGAAGATCTGTAGCACAGCTTGCACAGGTAAAAAACAAACATATATTTAGATCCTGTAACTGAGTCTGAGAATGAGCTATCTCAGATTCCATAAACATCTGGGAAATGCCTTCCCTGAACATCAGGATGTCATCATCTACACCAGCAAAACACTGGATCTGTGTAATGATCCAGAGCCAAGGAATAAACAGCAAGACAAGGTGTTTGGTGGTGTAATCGCCCCACTTGAATAGGAACAAATGACACACTGAGAGCAAAGAAATACCCTGAGGCAACATCCAAATGAACGGCTCCAGCACTGGTTTGACTCTGCAGAAATGACTTGTGCAGACCAGAACTAAAGCATGAAAATATCAATCATGGAGTTGCAGAATATCCCATCTAACCCTGCCCTGTGCTAGTAGGAACCCATTCCCCTTTGTCCTGGTATTCCAGGCCCTTGTCCCAAGTTCTCTGGGAGCCTCTTCAGGCACTCAAAGGGGCTCTGAGGTTTCCCTGGACCCTTCTCAACCCCAACCCACAGCAGAGGACCCCCATATTCCATCGACAGCTTCACTGAGCAGTTCTGGGTAAATACCTGGAAGCCAACTGTTGCTAATTTACTGGGAACGTGGGCCAGTGCAGAAGCAGATGAGCTGAAAAATCTGCTCTTTTCTGGTTTTGTGCAGTTGCTTCTCTGGGTCTTTCTTACCCTTCTTTCGTGGTCTCTGGTGAGCACAGAATCCCAGACTGGGTTGGACTGGAAGGGACCTCAAAGGTCACCTCATTCCAACCCCAGTGCCACAATGCCCAGAGTTCTCCCACCATCAGGGAAAAAGCTGGGAGAGGGGGTTAAACAGGGATGAAAAGGATGGTAACGTAGGAGCCTCATACTTTACTTCCAAAAGACATCTGGCTAAGTGAAAAGCTTGGAAGTGCACACTTGGTTATCCCTACACAATCCATGTGGCAGCATGTACAGCTCATAAAGAGTGTACACTGATGAGGAATGGATACCCACCAGGAAGCCACGGTACCCAGGAAATTGGCATTTCCAGGGTAAATTTCCAACTGAAATAACTGCAGGGGAATTCGACACTGTGTAAAAGCTACACTGGAATCAGAACTGGGCATCACAGAAAAGCTCACATACAGAAATCACAGCTGACAGATAGCATTCCAAGAGCATCAAGCCCAGGCAGCTCCGTGTTTCTCCAGCATCCAGGAGGGCTGGGGCCTGGCTGTGGTGTTGTGTCCGAGGTCAGGGACACCCTCCCAACCTTCCATTCGCAGTCGGTGCTGCAGCAGCAGCTGGAGCTGAGCCTGGCCTTCCAGCACCCAGCGTGGAGCGCCCGGGAGCTGGGGCCCTTCATCCGCCTCTGCCTCATGGACCAGCACTTCCCAGCCTTCGTGGAGGATGTGGAAAAGGAGCTGCACAGACTCGCCAAGGAATGAGGCACACCTGGCACTCTGAGGGGTGCACACAGCTCCAGTGATTAAAGGTTGAAAAACAAGGCCTACAGTGGTTTGTGTCGGTGTTTTATTTTTAAAAACAGGTGAATCCACTTTTTATACATCATTGCACTTCAACAAATACACAGAACACGAGTTCATGCAGCTACAGTTACGCACATCATGAGAACCTTGGCATGTCTATTTCTACAGTCTTTAAATCATGAGAAATTACAGTGTCAAACTAAAGAGGAATAACTAGTTGCATAGAATATCACCATGCTGTAACATTTCATCATTTAAACAAAAAAAAAAAAGAAAATTATAAAAGTTTGCCTGAATTGAATGTACAAGAATATGTCAAACACATCAGTGCAAAAGGATTTGAGAATTTACATGAGTTAACCAAAAAAAAAAAAAAAAAATCACTTAAAAAGCAATCATATATATATATTTATAAACTGAAGGTTTTTGTTTCCAACTGCATCCCACCACCACCAGCAGCCCCTGGCACCACCCACCCCCAACGCCCAACAGGACACCTCACGTTCCATGGTTAAAGCCCTTAAGGAAATTCCCTGCTGCGAGCGCCGGCCAGACATCGCTCCCTCCTTCCAGCCATACAGTAAGGAATGAGTATCAGCAGCTTCAAAATGAACCACAACGACTTCTGGTTTCCCCTCCCCCAAATATAAATATATACTGTATATATCTTTAAGTTTTGCTGTACTTTACAAAAGAAGTCTCACTAGATGGCAGCGGTGCGGTTTGAGCGGTGCCGAATTTAACAGCTACAGGAAGTAAAAAACAGCGCATGCGTGAACCCGCCTGGCTACTGCTCGAGTAAAGAGAGGACAGGAGGAAAAAAAAAGCAACATTCACAGCACATCAAGCCCAAAAGAGTTTACACCTTCTACACGGAAGCATTATTAAAATTCATCTGGCTAGGTCATCCTTGCAGGAGAGGCTAAATAAGGCATGCGTTAGACAGTCATATTGTTGCTCACTTAGAAAGGAAAGAAAAAAAAAAAGAAATCAGACAGAACTGGAGTTCTAGAACCAAGAGTTCCAACCCTTAAATTTAGCAGGTCATATTGCCATCAGTCTCTCAGAAACTTAAAGCTCTAAAAGAGAAACGAGAAAGAGGTGCTAGTCAATGGTGAACAGCGCGAGCTGCTGCAGCCTGCAATCCCCGCACTCCCACCGTGGGGCTTGGCTCCCGACAGCCCCAGCTCCACCTTGTAGCTGGGAATCAGGAAGGCTTGGCAGCTTTGTCTAGATTTTAGCAAGCAGGTCCTTAAACCACCCGCCTGCTCGAGGAAATCAATGTTTGGTTCCCCCCCCCACACTCCCCAAGGCACAGCGGGAATGTTTTAATGCACAGACTGCCTTTGCTGCCGCACCCCCAACACTCCAGGCAGGAGGGCTGGGCCTGCCCACTCCCGGCCAGGCGCAGGCAATACTTACATGATGAGCATTTTTAATTTGTGTTTCTCTGGCGTAAGTTTTTGTCTTTGTGATTGTTTGTAGAATTGGTTTTCCTGCAGAAGGGGATGAGAGAGAAATGCAACAAAATTCAGTCACAGGTACAGGAAAAATGGACAGTATTTGTACTTCATTAAACAGCATTTCAGTCTTTGTCCCTTTAACTGGCTGAAGACAACCCAGTTTTAGACTCTATTTTATAACAGTATTTGTTTTCTAGCAAGATGTTGCTTTTCTTTCCTCCAGTGCCAAGAAACACACCCAAGGGTCCAACACCATCTGTAATGTCACATGCAGTATCAATCCTATGATTTATCACCTCCCACAACCCTCCAGATTAACCCAAAGAGTACTTTTTCCCTTAAAACATACTTACATTGGCCCAGCTGGTTCATCATCTGCAGCAAGCATCCCGACGCACCCAGGGAGAGACAAGGGAAGGAAAGAAAAAGAGAGTCAGTGTTTGCAGGGGGCCGCAGTGCAAGCAGCAAACTGATCTATCTACAGCATCAAAGGCCATTCCAGTCGGGAGTGCAAGGATCATGGATTTACTGCTCTGGATTCGGGTTTAATGGCAGGTATGTTGCTTCAATGGGTTTAGTTAACACTTGGAATGCTGGTCATGAAGGACTGCAACTGTAGCGGACAGATTGGTGCAACACGGTCAAGACTCATCTTGTCCCCAAGTTCCAGTGGTTCAATCTCATAAAAAATAGATGAGGACACAAACCAACGGTTCAGTTGTAAAATCCTGCTGGATGTTTGCTTGCATTGACTTTTTTTTTTTTAATATGTATTTTAATTTTTAAGCCATTTTTCTACTGCTGCTGGGTAACTCCTGGTATATACCCCAGAGGGTTACATATCCCACACTCATCTTCCCCCACAGGTGAAACAACCTCTACATTCCCCATTTTTCTCTATGTTTAATTAGATGGGACCAGGTTAGGAGGAGGCTAAAAGGGAACACTCAATTCCAGCCCCAACCGTGGTCTTTGGGCAGTAGCATCGATGTCACAAGGAGGAGTTGGGGTGCTGGGACACCTCCGAACACATTTCAGCTGCAGAGGACTGACAGCATCATCCTGCCCATGGCCCTGGGTGAAACTCATTTAAGAACTGGGGGCGGAATGTCTGCTAATAAGGAATGTTTAATATTAACTCTCTCATGACCAATTGGGCTTTTTTTTGAATTCACAAACACTATATTTTCTCCCACACTGCAGTACAGAAGACAGAAATGCATTTACACAACAGTACAAGAATCAATCCAGGGACCCAATGCTCCCACAGATGGATTTGGGGAGGACCAATTCAGGCCCTGCTGGTTTGGGCACTTGGCAGCTGCCGTTCCCACCTCATGCCAGAAGGATTTTTCAGGGAAGTCTTTGAGAAACTCTCAGCAGGATTCCACAAGGGTGCTTAGTGCACATGAAGCAGTTATGGAAATTACAGTCTTACAGTGTAGGCATCCGCATGAGCACACGCCAGGAGTAATGTCAGGCAGAGGGGACATTACTCCACCTGGGCCTTCGAGGCAACGGAGAGGCAAAGCCACCGCTAGCACAGACAGTGACCAGAACAAAAAATACTTCAAAAATAAAGAACTAACCACAAACCAAGAGCTTTACAGCCAAAATAACAGACTAGCCACACACTGGCGTCCACAGAATTCCAGTACCAGCAACAGTAACTATTGGACACGTACAGAGAACTGGGACTAGGAAGGACAGCCAGACATCAATGTGCTGTTGTATATACAGTGAGATATACAAAGACACATCAGGTACTCAAACACAAAGCACAGCAGAGGAATCTACAGCTTCCTTCCACAAACATCTTTGGGAATCAAGAGCAGCCGAGCTCCGCGCTCCAGGTGGGAGGAGCCTGGGAGGGCCAGCAAGCCCTGGCCCCCAATGCCAGTGCTGCCTCTCAGACCCAACTCAGCTCCAACAAGCACCATCAACAGCTTTGGGAGTTTGTTTGGATGGACTTCAGCAATGTCAAGCTGCACCGTGGACACTCACTACAAAATAACCGTTCTCCCTTCTCTGCTCAAAGATTTAAGTGCCCGTTTCAGATAAACAAGTTTGTGTTGTCAAAAAAAAAAAAAAAAANAAAAAAAAAAAAGAAGCTTTGCATTTATAAAGGCTGCCGTCAGTGATTCCTCACAAAGATCCCACAAAAAAAGCCTAATGGAATACTTTAATTAGATGGTGGATCCCCACCACTCCTCCCTGTCCCATCTCTAACCTAAACGAGAGATTAAAAGACCCAAGGAATTCCCAGTCAGCTGTTAAGTGCTGGAAAAGCATCCCCAGTACAGTACAGACACAGATCGAACCCTCAGCAAAACCAGGGGCAACAGAACAACAGAAAAACCAGTACAAAATCAGACTAAAGAAAAAGTTCAAAACAGCAAACTGAAATCCAAATTAGTTGTGAACGTGAATGAGGAAGTTTTCAAGAGTGTTAACATTATGACTTGTGCATTGTATAGACTGAAGCGGAGGTTAAACAAACTCCAAAGCATGCAGAACTCTCACTTACCACCATTTTTTAAGGGTATGATGCAATTGAAGGGGGAAAAAAAAAAAGAAGTCATAGTAACCGACAAGATCAATATAACCTAAAGCTTTAATGCCACAGCCCTGCTCTAGATCAGTCAGTAACACCTAGGGCACAGGGATGTCCCCCAGCGCTCCCCAAACGCTGCTGGGAGCGGCCACTGACCACACCGAGCCCCTCCTCCTGCAGGACCTCTGCTGGGATTGGGCATTTGCAGGCTCCAAAACTCCCCGGGTTACACAGGAATAACCCCCACAGCCAGGCCTTTCCTGCAGGGATGGAATGACTTGCTTCATGGGGTCCCAAAAGTGCACATTTCTCAACCCAAACGGGAGAACTGCTGCTTGTCTTTAACACATGTAATCAATTCCTGCAGGCAAAAATACCTGGGAATTAAAACTGGAAGATGACGACACGTAGATCTCCCTAGCTCCTCCACTTGTATGGGAATGTGTTTTGAGCCCCCCCACCCCACTTTCAGCTTTAATTTACAAGGCATTTTAGATGCCACTCAGTTTCTTTCACTGCCTTTGGAAAGCTACAGGGTTTATTTTTAGTATCAAATTAATCCTGGTTCCATCTTGTGACTGGTGGAAGTTAAAAATGAAACACTAGTGGGTTCTTCCAGCACTAAGATTCCCGTTTTTGCTTCTGAAGGGATTCTACATCTCAGCTCATGCTTTAAAACCTGCAAAGAATCAATCCCAGACTGGTCTGAGTTGGGAGGGACCTTAAAGCCCATCCAGTGCCACCTCTTGCCATGGGCAGCAACACCTTCCATTATCCCAGGCTGCTCCAAGCCCCATCCAACCTGGCCCTGGGCACTTCCAGGGATCCAGGTACAGCTGAAATGCTCTGAAGGAGCAGCCAGAGCCTGTGATAGCTCAGGGTCCTGTGTTATGGTCCATTCCCACTGGGATCAGCTGATGGCTAAGGCCTCACTATGTACCTGCCTCACAGTTTGCTCACCCTGACAAATTTAAAGTGTGGGAGAGAAAGATGTGCATAAAAGGGAAAAAAACCCCACCAAAATCACTGGTTACAAAAGGTAAATGGTTGCAGTTAAAACAGTTTGTTTCTTTCAATTACTTACAGTAATAGCAGGAACAGGGAAAGTCAAGAAAAAAGCAAAAGAGGGTTACAAAGAATGTGGGGATTTGGACGGAGCTTCTGCAGAGCCAGGAGAAGAAACACATTTATGGGAAGTCTTTGGATTAGGCTGAGGAATGAGAGGGGAAGAATGAAAAGGGACATGTTATAACCCAGTCACCTCACAGCTTCGGACTCGACTATGGATTTACAAGTAAAAACTGCTCCCATTCCTATGGGGAACGGAGCCAAGGGGTTTCTACTTTCTACTTACCCCAGAAAACACCCTTTAATCCAGGGGCTGTGCTGATTTTAGACTATCTGATCCAACAACAGCAGAAAGCCCACTCCCTTTAGGAACCTCTGCTACACTACACTCAGGTATGCCAGCTGATCGCTCCATCTATGGAAATGAAGCAGCTGGAGCTGGACCACAGAGGAGCAAAGCCATTCCCTTCTGTCTGTGGAAACCAGGCAGCTGGAGCTTACCACAGGGGAACAAAGCCATTCCCTTCTGTCTGTGGAAACCAAGCAGCTGGAGCTGGACCACAGAGGAACAAAGCCATTCCCTTTCCCTCCTTGTCCAGGGGACCACCTCAGTATTCCTTGCTGGCACCACCTCCCCCAGGCATGCAACCACGTGCCAGGGCATGCCACGCTCATGCAGCTCTCACCCCCAAAGCCACAGAAGCTGCACGTGGCCGGCCCCCTCCAGGTATGCCAGCCCCTGGCTGCTCCCTGGGAATGGGGAGTGAGATGGGTGCTGCCCTACCAGGCATGAGGCAGGTCAGAACTCATGTTCTGGAAGGATGCGGGAATTCAAGTGCCATCTGCCCTCCCTTCCTCCTTCCAGCATAGGATTTGGATGTGCAGGGAGAGCCCCTCATCCACAGGCACCGCAGCAAACCCTGCACTGGGCACCCCCTGATGCCACTGCTTTGGTGGACACAGGGATTTCATGGGTGCAACGTTCCTTTTCCTGCTCTCCAGCAGCAGGAAAAAGAATCAACTCCCAAATCAGAGTTCTGAGAAGGAGGAAACATCAGCAAAGGAACTCCTGAGCAGCCCTGGCCCAAGGCACAGCAAGCAGCCCAAGGGACACACAAAGCAAGGTCCATGCAAAACCAAGCCCTGCAGTCAGGAAATGCCAAAGTTAAAGGAGTGTCTCTGCTCTTCCAGCTTGGCAGTGCTTTCCAACAGAGGGAACATCTTTATATTGGGAAATGTTTTGGAACACAGAGCTGCTTCAGGTGTACCCAGAAGTCCAACACCCTCCCAAGCCTCCCAGGGACAGAGCCACAGGCACACTGAGCCAGGGCAATTGAGGCCAGCAGAATATGGAGATCCGACAGAAAGGAAATTCATTCAATTGTTTCTTTGGGCTGGCCAGCCAGAGTTCCCAAGTGCTGGGGAAAAAATCCCAGACACCTGAGGATCCTCTCACCCACAGAACAATTCTATCCCACCATTCACATCCCCCAGGACTAACTGGGCACTTGTGCTCAGCACCAGACTGGGCTCACCTGAGGGGCTGACCCAGCACATCCCAAACACTGCCATTTGTGTAGGTTTAACTGAGCCAGCCCTGAAGTGTCACCTGGGCATAGCACGAGGTGAGAGCCCACTGTGGGCACCTCCAGCTCCCAGTAGGATCCAAAACCAGCAGTTCATCCTGCATTGCCCCAGTCAGGAGCCAAGGTGTGCTCCGGCAGCTCATTAACAGCTCCTCCTGCTCCAAAAGCCTTTGATTTTCCTAAACACAGCAAAGTAGCACTGGTTTTCTCCAAAATTTAAAAACAGTCCTTTGAAGTGGCCTGAATAAGCCACTTATGCAGTTTTCCGTGCCCTCCTCTCAGCAGGCCAGCTGTTGGCCAGGACATCAGAGGATTCCCGAGGGATGGTGCCAGACAGCCTAGGGTGGACGTATGGCACCTGCAGACGGGGGACACCACAGGTCCAACACCTGTGGCCCAACTCTCAGGGTCTTTACAGGGACCTGCAGCCAGTCATCCTCCAGCAGGAGGATGTGCTGAGCCAAGGGGTAACTCTCTGGGCACAGATCCACGGGGGCCATCCATCCTCACTCACACGTGCTGGGGCATCTGGGCTGGCACACACACCTCAGAGACCTGGGGACTCAGGAAGGGCATCCCAGAGTTATTCTGCCCTGGGAAGATGGGGTGATGGTGGGGATGAGGAAGTAATCTCGGTGTCTAAATTTGGAGAGGTCCAAGGAGAACCGTCCCATCCCAGCAAGAGGGGCAGGAACAGCTCCGCGGTTGCTGTAGCACCATCTCATGTGGAGGTCTGCCAGGAGCTCAATCCCTAAAGCTAAGAAAGTCCCACTGACACCAGGACTGGAAAAGCCTGCGGAGAGATCCCAGCTGGTGCTAGATGCTGTGGCTAAGGAGTACTGTGGTGCTTGGCCTCAGCCTGCTGGCTCAGCCACAGCTCCCTGACGTTCCTGCCCCGGCTCACTGCGGCAGCGGAGGCGGAGGTGTGATTTTGGAAAAGGGAGCTGAAATCCCAAACACCAAGCACACCACTGCATTCCAGCATTAACTTTGGCATTTCGTAACCATGTCTTGAAAATAATAAAATTCAGGATAACCCAAGTCACACGTCCACACATGGGAATCAGCAGGCTCCTGGTGATTTCCCACGAGTGCATTTGCACGTGCCCCACTCCTGGGCATTCCCCACCACAGAAAGCTTCGATGCCAGTATGGAAAATGCACAACTACCCAAGGAATGTGGGACTCAAGGCAGTGTGATGCCCATTGTGTCCGTCAGCCAGGCAAACCTCATCCACAGCTATGGACTGTCATACTCAGCATGGATCTTTCCTCCAGGAAAAGGGACAGGGAGAACATCTGACCCCCACGGAGGTGCGTCACGTCACTCTCCAGGGCTCTGCCTTCTAAGCAGTGGCCCCAGCAAGCACTGGAGTAACCTCAGCTCCTTGGCTTATCATCCAGGGCAGCTCCAAGGGCATGATGAGCCTGGATACCCGAGGCATGGCCAGACCAGCCAGGAAAACTCCCTCCTTGGGAAGAGGCAGTGAACTGTTCACCTCCAACGTGAGCTCCCCTGCACCAGCGCAGGGGCCATGCTGCGACCTGGTCATGTCAGAGCCAATTCCTGCTGGATTCAGTCTATTTGGGCTTGCTTGCAGGGAATATGTGTGTATCAAATTCCCAGGACCTTGTTTTGGTCCTTTTGAAACTTCATCCAATGAAAATTCTGAACGCAGGGAACTGTAATCACTGACATGGAGGTGGCTACGTGCAAGGGAAAATGCAAAGTGTCTGTTGCAAGTTTTCCAGGCTGGTGGAGGTCCCTGAGGCCACGATGAGGGCAGGACAAGCCCTGGAGCCACTGGAAGCTGTTAGTGATGCACAGAACATGCACTACAGTGTAACAGGGGGGCTACACCCCAGAGCAGCCCCCACACATGCTCTGTAAGCGGTTAGTAAGTGCTACTCAAGGCTTACAACCAAACCTAGTTTCCTCTAGGGATGCACTGCTGCAGCCAGTTCTGATCCAAGCCTTGGCCCTTCTCCCGTTATTCCCTTTGTTGTGTTCCATGAGCTCCTCTCCTCACTCTGGATGCCGTGTGAAGCCCATGAAGATGGCTGTGCCCACCCCACACACAGATCACTACCTCAACACCTCTGTTTTCATGCCCTGTGTGGGGCCAGGCCCACCTGCAGCCCCACAGCCACAGGCAGCTACCCTGGGGAGCAGCTCCCACTGGGAAAGGCTTGGCCAGCCCAGGATGGTGCTGAGGATCACTCCAGCATGCTGCCCCTCCACGTGCTCCATGCTTGGATCCACAGTGCTCCTACAGCACTGCTGCTTCTCCCAAGGAGTCCTTGCAGAAGTTTTCTCACTACACACTGGAGTAAGCTGCTAGCAGCACATTAAAGGCTGTTTCCCAGCATGGATCTTGCAAATACTCAGTCTCACACTGCCCCTTTCCCCTGCTGTGCACAGAGGAAGGTGTGCAGAAAAAGCTCACAGATAAAAGTTACTATTAGTTGTAACCAAACACAGATTAATTAATTAATGCTACCATCAAACTTGATAATAAGCCCTATTTTTATAAAATCTAATCAGTGGCTACAATTAGATACAGGTTCCAGAGCATTCCTTAACTACAGATTCACCTACACAGCAGAGCAAGAGCCCTCCCCCCATCTCTGAACCCTGAACATGTTTTCGTTTTGAAGCACCTTTGCAGCCCCAATCCCTTGAAGTGCAATGACTGCTTCAGTCTGAGTGTAGTGTTCCCTCACAGCTCCTAGCAGTGTCTGACCCTGAGGCCACAGGGAGGAGGGAATACCACCACAGGTGAGGGTGCTGCCAGCTCTGCCCCTGTGCTGCCCTACGCTCCTCGGGGCGGGTGGGCAGCATTTCTCAGGACACAGATGGGAGCACTCCAAGCTTTAAAGATACCCATAACCCCCTCCCCACCCCATGGTCTGAGACCCCCTGAAATCCAGCCCTGGGCATTTGCACCCTCTTGGCTCAATGTCCGGAGAGGGAAGAGAGGAGAAAGGCAGGAGCTGGGCTGCTGGTCCTTCCTGCAACAGGCCCCCATGGCTGTCCCAGCAGGGCAGGTGCTGTTGCTGGCTGTGCTCCGTCACAGGCGCTGCTGGGTGCACTTACCGTCAGGAACTTCGTCTGGCCGCTTCCGCTTCTCATAGATGACAATGATCACCACCAGGATGACAATCTCTGCCAGGATGCCCAGGAAGGGCCACAGCGGGGCCAGGTGGCTGCGCACACGCAGGATGGTGGTGACCGACACAGAGCCCACCTGGTTGGTGGCGTTGCACTGGTACTCGCCGGGGTCCTCGTTGATCTGCAGGTTTGTGATGCTCAGCTCCGTGTAGTTCTCTTTGTTGGAAATGAAGAACCTGCCTGAGGAGTTGTTGATGTCCTGGCAAAGGGACAGGGGTGGTGTGGTGGTTTGAAAAAGAAGTGATTATTTACCTACAAAGATTTTTACTGTTTTGGCAGGCATAGTTTCCTTCAGGCTTTTACCTGCAAGGATTTTTACAGCTTCCTGCAGAAACAGTTTCCTGCGGGCCTGGAGAGCCAATTAACTGGTTAGTTTTAAGACAGACACGCTGCGTAACCACTTAAGGAATTGAATATGCCTCTGTGATTCACAAGTTTAAGAGTGAGAAATGCTGAGATTCTCCCTCTTGGTTTCCGGCTTCTGAACAGATAACACCAGAGCCCACATGGCAACAGCTTTCAGTTCTGGGGCCTTTGTGGCAGGGGAACAGGAGGAGATTTGAGGGAGGAGTCCAGGCCTGGTGTTTGTCTCTCCAAACAGCACATAAGGGAACCCTGCACTCAGGGGCCCAATCACTGCCAGCACTCAGCCACTCCTTAAAACCTTCAGCTTCCACTCAGCAGGGAACACTCATCCCATCCTGTAATTTGCTTCACATTTTTGCTCCATCCATCCAATCCTGCCTCCCTGGCAGGGCATGCAGCTACAGGAAACAGCTGGGCTGGAGGGGTTGGAAATTCCCAGCTCCTCTCTGCTGTTCCCACTGCTGGTCACATTTTCCTGCTCACATCACCGGCTACACGGAACAAACAGATCACCCAAGCACTCATGGGGATCACTGCCACCTCCTCATATTAAGTCTTGTGAGCTCAACCACTAAAACTTGGAGGAATTTATAACCCAGTGTGGTTTTAAATCATGTTTCATAACTCAGATCATGCAGCTTGTAGCAAATCCCAGCAAATCGCTTTCAGGGTAAGTTCTTAACTTTGCCCAGAAATGCAGTGAGCAACTTTTTTCACACACCAATAATACAGATATTAATTTTATATTTACCCATCCATCCTCACTGCTGCTGAAAACACTCACCTTCATTAGCCCTATGGAAGGACTGCACCTTGAGAAGTTACAAAGCCCATCCCTAACCCCAAGATGCTGCTCTCCCCTCTCTCTGGGGTCTGGGCAGCTGGAGACATCCTGGACCCCCCTTCCTTACCTCAAACACCCCATTGACTTTCTTGCGCCAGACCCACTCGGGGTGGGGGAAGCCCACGGACTTGCAGTACATCAGGGCCTCCTGGCCCTCGTTTTTGTTCTCACTCCTCTTGTGCCCAGTGATGTCAGGAGTGGCTGTGAAAAAACAGAGCAGCTTGTAAGTACAAACAGGCTTCTTTCAATGGTTTGGACTAAAATACCTCCAGCTCCCTGAAAGCCGTGCTTTCCTACACTGAGGGGATGTTATGGAAGAATTGAGCTTGTGAGTGTCCCCTGGGATCAGCCCTAAACCCTGTGCTCCTGTTTGAGTCCCTGGGAACTGCCCTAAACCCTTTGGTCCTGTTTAGTCCCTGGGAGCTGCCCTAAACCCTTTGGTCCTGTTTAGTCCCTGGGAGCTGCCCTAAACCCTGTGCTCCTATTTAGTCCCTGGGAGCTCCCAGAGCTTAGGCTGGCTCAGGGCAGTGCCTGGGCTGACCCCTGGCCCAGCAGATGGCCCCAGGCTGCAGGGCCCACCTTTAAAGCTGCAGCTCCTAATTACAGCACACGTGGCTCGCTGTGTGCTGGCAGCTCTGAGCTGTTAATCCGTGCAAGGCCAGCCCTGCTGCTCCAGGAAACTGGAATTTCCTATGGGAGACTTCCCTGCACCAGCAGCAAATTCCCTGCATGTGGATACACAGAGAGAGCAATTCCAGCTGCAAGCTGAGATAATGAAGGGAATTTCACAGCTCTGCTCAAAGGGAACAAAACCTCTCATGCCACCAGACAGCAGCTGAGCCTGCTCTTCCCAAAATTACAGCACAAATCCCTGGGAAAATGCCTGGCAAGCTGAAGTGCTTCCTACTGTCCTATTTCCAAGGGGTTTTGATGTAGGAAGCATCCTGTGCCTCAGATTCTTTTTGGACAGTAACAACATTATCAAAGTGAGATTCCGAGCCACAGAAAATCCATGATTGTAGGAAAACCTGGGCTCCAGCTCCTGCTGGTGCGAGTTCACCTGGAAAAGCACACCAGGAGAGGCCCAAGGCAATTCTCCAAGTGCCCAGGGAAATTCCAAAAGCATTTCCAACACCCCCTGGGCTTTGCAGGAGTCCTGACCAAAGGATGAAGCTCAGCCAGATGCCAACTCATTAATTCCAAGATAATGCCAAGCATATCCCTGATAGGTAAGAACAGGCCAAGAACAAACCCAAGGGGTTTATTTAAGCAAACTGACACCCAAAATTCATCTTTCCACATCAGACATAAAAATACTTCGAGAAACATAAAACCTGACCTGAATGAAGGCACCAAACCCAAACAAACCCCTGGACCTGTACAAAAAGGAGCTGCCAGAAGCTGAGGGAAGCTGGGAAGAACATTCCCCACCTGCCAGGTGATCCTGCACTCCCTGTGCCTGCAAGGGGCAGGAACACCTGGAGCAAATGGAGTTTTTGAGCTGCAGGTCTTCAGGCAGGAAATAAATCAGCTCTGGAGCTGCGTGTGCTGTGCTACTCCAGGATCCCAGGCACTGCAGAGCAGCTGCCACTTCCTTCCAACCCCCTGTCCCCAGGCTCAGAGAGGAAAATTACATTTACTCCAAATAATTGAGGGCTCAAGAAGGGAATTTCATCTCAGGACCTACTGGGAGCTGCCACCACTTCCCTGCTGGGCTTGGGAGGTTCTTGAAGCAGGAGCTGGGTGAGCTCTCTGGGGCTTTTTCCTTCCTGGAGGATGCCAAGGAGGGATCTCCTGCAGCCTACAAACACCAGAGCCCAACAGTGACCAAGACACGATCCCAGAGCTGGCACTGCTAGAATCCCACAAGGAACTGCAAACTGGGAACACTTCCCATGAGAAAAAGCAGCAACTGGATCCAGCAGCTCAGAGATGCAGCCCCCCATGGGCTGGGTTCCAGTGCCACCCTGAGCAGAGCTGAGCCTGGAGAAGGGGACAGGGACAGCACTCCCAGCTGGCCCCATTTATGTCAGGCTGCTGGCAGGCAGGAGAGGAACAGGAAAGGGAACACTTTCTGGGACACCTCCACTCCTGCTCCAGGGTGACCCAGGGTTCTCCTAATTGCTGGAGGGAGAGGGCAGATCCCAAGAGTTATCCCAGACCCCAGGGGTGATCCCAGCAGAGCAGCAGTGCCCAGAATACCTCTGCTGGGCCAGGGCTATTCCTGGAGCACCCAGGGAGATCTGTGCAGTGCTGGTGTTTCAAGGCACTGTGCTGGCACCCAGACACAAATCCAGCATTTTCTCTCCCAGGCAGTGTGGGAAACCTGCTGTCCCTATATCCCAGCTTTAGCAGGTTTTTCCTGGGAAGCTTTTTGAGCCAGCATTGCTCCTTGCACCGTTCTGCTCCAGTGCCAGCCAAAGGCCAGGGTGAGGCAGGTTTTGTTGGGAAGGATTTGGATTTCAGCTCTCAGGCAGCAGAGCCCCCTCTCTGCTCAGACCTGCTCCATCACCGCTGCATCACTGGCACCAGGAGAATGCCCCTAGCAAAGGGAGGTTTGAATTCCTGCACATGAAACAGGAAAAATCCTGAGGTAGGCTGGAACCACCTCACAAAGAGTAAAAGGAGGCAGGGCTAATTTAAATTAACTGCTACCAAAGAAAAAATGCAAAACAAATAGACATTTAGGCATGCTTGACACGAGAGGAATTCCAAGAAGCATCATTTTGATAGTTTTAAGCCAAATCATAGGAATAGGGAGCTTTGTGGCAGGGTGATCATGGGGCTCCAGCTCCAACCAGGTACAGAACCCACTGTACAGCAGCTCTCTGAAGGGTTTGGGGGGGGTCACACAGCAAGGAAAATGCATTTCCTGACATACAGGAGGCATTCAGCCCTTCCAAGCTCTTCACTATCACTACTGAAAAGGAGAGGGAAATTTAAATGTGTAACACCTCCAAACCATGGCCCAGTTACCTTCAAGTTTCCCATTAAAAGGCATAATTAAAGGAAGGGCAAAGCAACTAAAAATATTCCTGCACTGAAAACTGGGATGTCTTAGGGGTGACCTGAACAGGGAATCTGGAAAGTTTCTTTTTCTGGTTATGATTCCAATCCCTGTCTCCCTCTGGAGCCTGAAGACACTGAAGGCACCCAGAAGAAGGGGGAATGTGAGAGGATTTTTTTTGATCACTCCAAGATGCAGCTAGGCTCAAACAGTGTCCAATTTAATTCATTCCTGGTAGAGAGGAACGAGGCTGCAGCAGAGGTTTCCTGAGACAGCCAGGAATCAAAGACCAGGAATAACTGGGAAGGATGGAACAGGAAGGTGCAAAGGGAGATGGAAGAATCCCTTGATGAGGTTAAGGCAGAAAAGCCTTCCAGGAAGGGTAATTCAAAAACAGGTCTTTCTAGCATGTGTTTCCTCTCCCCCATCTCCCAAAATCCCAGTAAGAGCAGGAGCACTGCAGAGTTCTCCACGGCTGCATTTCACCATCTGTGTTTCTCTTCATCCTGAGGCCTCCAGAGCTCCTGACAGCAGCACTGCAGGGATTTCCCCGGGGTGGAAATGCAGCAAGCAAAAATCCCCTTCCAGGGGGGAGGCAGAAGGGGGCACTCCAGCCAGGCCTGGCAGCTCCAGCACCACTGCCCCACCAAAATCACCCCCCTCAGACACCCTGCTCCAGTGCCAAGGAAAAGGGGTGTTGTGGTTTAAAGGACAACAACTTTTTTTCTCCTTCCTGGGGGGGGTTCTTTGTTTTCCTACTTCCGCCGGGGCACAGTTTCCAGCAGAGGTGAGGAGCCCACGGATTGGCTAATTTTAAGATGGGCACTCCATGTAGCCATTGAATATTAGGGGCGTCTTTACGAAGCTTACATTTTTTAGGAGCGGGAAGTTTGAAGCTCTCTTTGACTTCCGTCCGCTGGGAAGGTAACGCCGCATGGCCCGGGCCGGCCGCTCCGGGCCCCAGGGCCTGGGGGCCGTGCCGGGGCTGCGGCCGGG
>VZTR01014300.1:89751-102080 GCA_013400775.1 Chaetops frenatus
GGGAAGACTTGTGTCACGTGTGAACTAATATCCTTTCTGGGCGGGAGTTTGCGGTGACATGAACTCCACGAGAGACTGGTGCTTCTTGTGGGAAAAATCTCCATGGTGAGACAAGAGAGACTCTTCTTCCAATTGGACTGATGAAAGCCTATTTCAAGAGTGGTAAATTGACCAGGGGTTTTCTAAGTTTGTTTCTCTGTGTTGTTGGTGAGAAGGATGGTGGTAAAGGAAGATAAATGAGGTGGGAGAAAGGAACCATCATGGGTGGGGGGCTGGGGGGAGGAAGAAGAAACCACCTGGGGGTTGATTTTGATTCTGTTGTCTTTTGTTAATAAACTATTTTTATCTTTGAAGTTTAGGCCTGTTTTGCATTTCTCTTAATCCTTATTCTCATGAAACCACTACACTACACTCTCGCCTGGTGTGAGCAGGCGAGCAGGTGAATGTGAAACCACTACAAGGGGACACAAGATCCCTGCTCCAAGGCCCATTCCCCTAAATCCAGCATTTGCTCAGCAGCTCACAGCTGCCCCCACAGAGCTCCGGGGATCTGAGCAAGAACTAAGCCTCCCCCAGACACCTCAGCAAGAGCTGCTGAGGGAAGCCAGCCCTGGAATGAATTCCCAGGAAAGGCCTCAGATGCTGCCATCAAACCCTGGGATTCCCAACTGCTCCTACACCTTTGCCCTGTAGATTTTTTTCTGCATGCCCTGGGCTGCCTCTGCCACAGGCTCTGGGGAAGCTGTTCACGAGCTGTCAGAAAATCCCTATTTTTGGAGCACAAGCACTCTGGCATTCAGCACCCTCCTCTCCCTGTGCATCAGCAGTGAGAGCTGCACCATAATTACAATCAGCAATTAAATCTGTGTGTAATTGAACATCAACACCACCCATGCAGGTAAATATTAAATTACAGATGTGCATGGGCAGCCCAGACACTGTCACAGTCCCTCACATCTGCTTTAGGTACAATCCCAATTTATCATCCCCAGTTTCCCAGGAACAGCATCTGAGGAGCATTTAGGTGTAAATTACCTGTGGGAAGTGAGTAGGATTAGTTCTGATTGCACTTCAATCACAGATACTGGCTTTTCTTCCCTCAGAGTGAGCTCCCACCTCCCTGACCAGCTCTCCTGGTGGCCCTGCCTGGTAGAGCAGCAGCCAAACCCTGAGGCAAACACTCCCAAAGGGCCTTGCTCCACTCCCAAAGTTACATTTCCCCTCTCTAGGAATGGTTTGTCACCTAAAGCAAACCAGAGGAGGCAGCAGGAACTTAACATTTTAATTAGGATAACATTAAGAGATTTAGCAATTAGAGCAAAAGGGCAGAATGGAAGGAAAAAATCCCCAAGAAAAGGAGAAGGAAAATTAAACCACTCCACCTGTTTACCCTCAACACCCAGCCAAGCTCCTCACAGGCACAGGGTGGTGGAATTCCATTTCCCACAGACCGATGGATCCTCCCACCTGGATCCCAGGGCCTGCCCATGCAGCACAAATTCCCAAAACTCAGCCCTCCCTGCAGCCCCTGGGAATTCATCCATGTTTCCTGACACCAGCACTGCTCTGTGGTTCACCTACAGTAACACCCACAGCAAACCCTGCCCATTCTGCAGCTTTTATCCCTAATTTCAGGCTCCTAAAGATGCCAGGAGGTGCCCAAAACACAGAGGTGTTTTAATGTCCACAAATGCCATGGCTCTGTTCCCATTTCTGTGAGGTCTTTCCCTGAATGTGTGCCAGGCCTTCCCTGGGAATCAGAGTTATTATCTATGATAATAAATACTATTTATAATTATTAACCCAGGCCTGGCTCTGTACGATGAGGAGGCCTCTCCCATTTTGCAGGGACGCCAAGAGAGGCGGGGAACGCCACCCCCAGGGCCAGGGAAGGGGACAGTGACAATGCCAGCAGTACCTCTCACTTCGATGGTGGCATTGGCGACGGGAGAGGCGGAGAACACGAACACACAAAGGTACTCTCCCGACTCCTCTGCTCGGGCCTTCAGGATCCTGCAGCAGGACAGGACAGAGCACAGCAGGCTCACACCCCCAGAAATCACTGCAACATCCCCCTCCCCCCCACTCCCACAGGCACCTCAATTAACACCCGCTAATTGCACCGGCACCGCCATTAACACCCGTTAATTGCACTCTGCTCTGTCGGTGTAACCAAGCCGGGCCCACCCCACCCCCACCGCCCCTCAGCACACACTGAAGCAGAGCTTCCTCCCCCAAAAGGCTCCTTGGCTTCCTTTTTATTAATTATTTTTTAATCAAGCAAACAGCCCCCACAGCAGAACACCAACCCTGCAATAAAATGACTTAATTACAGGTGGAAACTGCTCAGACACAAAAAGCTGCTCGTTTCGGTCTGTGTGCTGACAGCACTTACTCACCCAAGCCTGAAGTTATAAAGTTAATTAATTTCAGATAAGCAACTTTCCAACAGCACAGCAGTTCAATGACCACACTTTGACCACTGCTGGCGTTAACGCCCTGCAGGCAACGCTCAAACGTGAGGAAAGAAAGGAGAAGGTGGAATTGTTTGACTCTCCAGAGGCTGCTGTGCCCAGGGTGATGCTGGGGTCTGGTTACCATCAATCATTCAGGAGCTGCAGACTGACACAGCTCAAGTTTACAAGACAGACAGCAGTTCCTTCCAGCCAGGAGTGCCAGCCCGAGGCTGGATGAAGGGTTAGGAGAGATTCATTCCACTGCCAGCGCTGGAAGAGGCAGAAATTTCAAGGGAAGCAGTTTAACCTCTAAATTCCGGAGCTTTCTGGATGATAAAAGTACCCAGCTCTGAACTCAAAGCACCAAAAATGTCTTAGAGCAAAACAAAGTGACTGAA
Source organism: Chaetops frenatus (assembly GCA_013400775.1). Classification (NCBI taxonomy): domain Eukaryota; kingdom Metazoa; phylum Chordata; class Aves; order Passeriformes; family Picathartidae; genus Chaetops; species Chaetops frenatus. The sequence continues at coordinate 92,606 of VZTR01014300.1, forward strand.
AGAACAAGAACACGGGAGTTTAAGGGAAATAAACAGAATACAAAATATGAACCAATATAAATAAATGGGGGAGATAAATATTGTCTGTTAACCACAGCTATGTTGATGCTGCTTTCCTGGGCCCTCACTGAGAAAACCTGGAATTCCTGGATTTCAAATGTAACCAGAGCACAGTTAAGGAGCAGATCCAGTGCAAAACCAAACTACCAAAGAGAGCCTGAACTCCAGCATGAGCAAAGCAGCCCAGGAGTCAGGACCCACTGGGAAAATGGAAATCTGGGATTTCTCCAGCTGTCCCTGGATTGCTGGGAGCTCCCACAGTTCCCCTATTCCCTAGGGACAAGGGGATTATCTTGGTCTCCATTTCAGTCCTTCCTTCTCCAGCAGTTAAAACTGAAGCCAAGCCTAAATCTTCCTTTACAGAGGAATTTGGGAGGAAAAATCCAGCCCAGTTTGGAAGGGATGCCAGAGGAGTCAGCCCCAGCACTGCCCTTCATGGGTAATAATGTGCAATTCCCAGTAACCCTGAGCACCACCCTCATCAAGCTAATTGCTCCTCAAGGAAGCAGAGCCCCTAAAGCTCAGGCCTAGTGCTGAACACTGCACTGAGGAAGGGACTGGAGGGAAGGAAATGAGATTCATTTTTTTTAATTGCAAAATTAACCAGGTAATTCAAAGTGAGCTGAAGAGGAAAACAAAAGGAAAAACTTGGACAAATCTTTATCAATATCAAACCCTACTTCCATAATGCTGTGGATGAGAGGCTGCTTTGCTAAGGCCATGAAAACCCGGAACATTCCCTAATCCTGTGTCAGTGAAGTAGGAGGAAAAAGAGCCACTCTAGAGACAGAAAATAGCTGGGACCAAGTTGCCAGCCGGGATTAAAACATTCCTGAAGTGTTCTGCAGCTTGGCTTAATGTGGAGCTAAACTTGGATTTGCTGTCCATCAAGGGGAAAAATGGATGGAAAGAAAAAAATCAGTGCAAGAATATCACAGAGGGAACAGGCTCTGAGGGCATCACTGAGGGAGCTTCATGGGATCCCATCAACTCCAACCAAGGTCTGGGACCATCCCACAGCAGGGTTGAGACCTCAGGAGGTCTCAGCAACAGCAACACCTCAGGAGAAACCCTCACTAGGGCAGGCCTGACCCAGTCCATCTTCCATTCCAGCTGTGTTATACATTTTATATTAGTGGCTTTTCACAAATATTAAAATGAATACCGTATGTGTAATGTTAGAAAGTTATGCTGTATTAATACAGTCTCTTTTAGCAGTGTGGTAAATATAGTTCTTAAGCTATAGCATGGTATTGAAATAAAGATTGCTACTGTTCATCAGAAAACCCTCACTACTGCATTCCTGGATTATCTTATGAAGATGACAGTGACCAGAGCTCCAGAGGAGGAATTTATTGAACCTATGTTATCAGGGAGTGTGTAAACTGAGAGGAACCACCAGAAGATTGATAGGACGGGTTGGGGGGGAGGAGATTTGAAACTAAGAAAACATTTAAACTTCTGAGATGGTAAAGGTGTGCTCCCTCCACCGTTTAAAAATTGCTTTATTTGTCTCCTAATTGTTTTTTTTTTTTACTATTATTAAACTTTTAAAATTTCACCAAAAAGGTGAACCCCATTTTTCACAAGCTGGGATTTTGGGCTCCAGGAGGATGTGCAGCAACAGATCTACCCTTAAGGAGATGGGCAGGATAAACCCCACACATTCCAAGGAGAAAATCACGCAGTGTCTGCGCCTTCGTCCAGTGAACCCTGGAGAGGAGCTCTGGAGTTCAGCCTGTGAACTCTGAATTTACGGAATTTTACTGGAGATATGCTGCAGCCCCCACCCCCGTGGCTGTGGCAACACCAGGCATGCCCCTCTCCCCCAGGATAAACCCCACACATTTCAAGGAGAAGAAAACCACACAGTGTCTGTGCCTTTGTCCAATGAACTCTAGAGAAGAGCTCTGAATTTACAGAGTTTTACTGGAGCCACACAGGAGCCCACCCCCCGCGGCTGTGGCGACACCAGGTGTGCCCCTCTCCGCTGGGCTTACCCCAGGCCACCCACCTGTACTCCGTGGTGTTGGAGGCTTTCCTGGTGCCCGGGATCTCCTCGCCGTTCTTCACCCAGTAGCTGGCGGCCAGGGGGCTGGGGCTGCTGGTCAGGTTGCACTGCAGCGTGACGGCCACGCCGGCCACGTGCAGCACCACGTCCTCGCTGGCGTTGATCCGCGGCTCTGCAAACACAGGCAGCGCCCCTGAGCAGCCACACACCCCCGGCAAAGCCTGCCCGCTACTCTACGGGGCACAGAGAGGGGAGCGGCAGGGGACAGGGCACCACACGGGGAATGAATGGCACTGCGGGACACACCCAAAGCATAGCCCGACACATCCCGGCGGCAGCCGCGCTCCTGCCTGGAGAAACAGAACGGGTTAATGGTTTATTGAAGTGTTCCCAGGGAACGCCAGCAGCTCCCTGACACGCTTGGTGTTTCCCACACAGCACGGGCAAACACGAGTCCTGGGGCTGCATCTGAGGCCTCAGTTACTGTGAGGCAGCAACTGGCAGAACAAGAGGACACAGTCTCAAGCTGCGCCAAGGGAAATATAGGCTGGGTATTAGGAACAAGTTTTTTACAGAAAGGGTGATAAAGGATTGAAACGGTTTGCCTGAGGAGGTGGTGGATTCACCATCTTTGGATGTGTTTAAGACAAGACTGGATGTGGCACTCGGTGCCAGGGTTTAGTTGAGATGTTAGGGTTGGGTTGGATTCGATGATCTGGGAGGTCTCGTCCAACTCGGTGATTCTGTGATTCTGTGTTACTCCTCCAGAAGCTCCTTGCTGGCTGGCACTTCTCCTTGAGGTTTCAGACAAACCTTGTTTTTTATACAAACAGTGCTCAAATTCAGGCTTCTCAGTAATATTCTCAGTAATATTGCCCCCACCCAAAGGCTGCTGTGGCCTTAAGTGCACCCAGGCAAATCCAAATGGCATTAAAGTGCACCCAAATGGCACCATTTCATTGGTGTCTGGAATTGGGGAACACTTGCGTGAGGAAGGCAGAACAGCTGAGAGCAGCGCTTAGAACCTAACAATTAAATGTCACAGGAGGGTAAAATCAGAGCTGCAACTGTTTTGTTTCTGAAGTAACAGTGAGAACAAACACTTATTCAAGAACAGAAGAAGCCTCAGTCCATGGAGCAGAGCCCAGGAGTTCTGCATTTTGCTGGCTGCTCTTGAGGCTGCTCCACTCCACAGCCTCACCTGGCAACACCAAATTCACATTTTTTAGGGTAAAGCCTTTCAGAAGTGCTAAAATCAACGAGGGCACTGTCCTGGCTTCAGCTCCCGCAGGTGCTGCTGCTCCCCAGCACACACAGCTGGCTGATTTTCAGCACTATCACAGAAGTTGCTTCCCAAAACTTGGCAAAAAGACCTTTCTGCTGCAGATTCTGTGCCCCACATCGGGTCTGGAGCATTCTGTGAGAAACCACCTCAAACAGGATGGCAGAGTTTTAAAAATTTCATAATTCCTGCAGTTAGTCTTCAAAAAAAAAGCTGTAGTGTTGGGTTGGCCTGCAGGCCACCCCAGAGCCTCTCTATAAAATGCTGCTCTGTGCCCTGCCTGAGATGAATTCCTGACTTTTGGGTGGGGAATTCCAGAGGTGCAGCTGCAGCTGCTCCTTCCTCCCTCCCCTGTGGATGAGGAGGCTGAGGAAGAAGCTCCTTGACTTCTGCAAGTCATCCGAGGAGTTTCGATCCTGGAAACTCTGCCGTGCCTTGTGGTACCAATTTGGGATATAAATTTATGATCCACGGAGCCTTTGGAATGCAGATTATGAAACACAATGAGAGAATGGAAAATACCAATTGTGTCAGAGCCATCCCAGCCTTCCACACAGGGAACACCCCTGGATCCTGTGGCACATCCTTAGATTACTGCCCAGGGAGAAAAAATATCCATACACTGATAAGCTGAAGTATTCCAGTCTTGGAAATCCTTTTTGAAAATCCTCCTCGCAGCAGCTCTTTAAATCATTCTTTAACTGCAGAAACGCTGCAGGTGTTGTTTGTATTATCACATTTTTCACTCTCTTTCTGCCTCATTTTTCCCACACTGGGCATTTTATTCTTTCAAGGATTGTTTGGGCCCAAAACTGTTGTGTTATTCCCTTATTATGCACCATTCCTGGCCAGCCCTGTGTGCTTTTCCACCCTCAAAGAGCTCATCTGCATTCCCACAAAAACACTGACAGAGCTCTGGGAATATTTTCAGAGTGTGTCTGAAATAGTAACTCAGTGGCTGACCTGCAGCCTTTTTGGCTTTAGTTTAGCAAAACTGAAGGCAGCAGCAGTGCCATTTCCAGCTTCACCTGCATTTATGCTACTTGGATTTGGTTATCGAAAGAGCAAATTGATGGATCGGTCTCCTGATTTAATTCCAGGAGACAAACTGCAATTGGAATACTGGGACAGCAGCAGCCAAAGGAGGATGCTCACCTAGAAAAATCACTTTTTACACATCACCTAAAGTGCCCATTTTATGTAAGCTCAGCTTTTACAGTTAAGACCCAAGCAAAGCAACTAAAAAAACCCCAGCAAGTGAAATTCTCGTTCCAAATCTGGAACGAGGTGGAAGGCAGATGGTGGTTCCTGGGTGCCAGATCTTCCAGAGCAAGTTGATCTTTGCAGAGGCCAGGGATGGAGCCTGTGCCCTGTGGGACTTTGGTGTCACAGCAGGGCAGCAGCAGCTGCCACCAGCAGCTGGAAATTCCAACTCTCCTGAGCCAGGCAATTCCCATTTCCAAGACAAGCTGTGTTTAGGCACATCATGACCAGCTGAGGCCATCAGGCAGGCTCAGAGAGGAGTCTCCACTTGCAGGGACACCTTGGAAACCTCGTCCGAGTTTTCCTCCGCCACCAGCAGGGTCAGGCAGGCGTTGATATCCATGATATCCCCAGCAGGAGCAGCTCAGCCCTCCCAGCACACACAGCATCCCACCGGAAAGGCATTCAGGGCTTTGATCCCCATCTCCCTGGCTCAGCAGAGCCCCAGGGCAGCACTCTCCCAGCACAAGGCATCAAACATCCCGGATCTTTGGGCCAAACAGGCCTGGGTTTGTGCTGCAGGATTTAATAGATTTATTGACCTTTCTAGCAGATGTCACAGACTGTGATTGCAGCATTTCTTGTGAGTAAAGTAAACCAGTGTTGGGAACTGATGGTAAAGAGGTCTAGAAGAGTAAAATGTGAGTTTATAAAATATACTTCTGGCATGGCAGACTTTGTTACTGCATGTCTATTGTGTGTGTTCTCCCTGCAGCTGTATTGGTAATTTTTGCATTTGCCAAATACATTGTTTTCTGTTCTCTGACACAGACTACAAGACAAACCTCTTTCTGCTTTGTTATTCTATTAATGACATCTTTGTCATGGCTATTAATGTTTGAGCATCACTGTAGGACTGAAAGGACTATCAGTTAGTTTTCCAATATTCCAATTTGGCTGCAACCCCAAAGCAAAAACTTTGTAGTTCTCTGCCATTAATTTTAGGTTTCATAGTTGTTCTTCCTCACTTAGACACTTGAGATCAGAGCCTGTGGGATCCAAAGGGGTGCATTCCTACCAAATCAAAGCCATTTTCAAGTTAGTAACATCTTGGACCTAACGGACTGTTCTCTAACAAGACAAAAGTCTGGAGCAGATTCCTCTGTCAATCCTTGTGCTCCTTCTGGAATATTTCCTTTTTTGATGGTTTGCACAGAGCAAATACTTTCAGACCAAGAGGTTCAGAGGAGGTGAGCAGCCAGCTCCCACTCACAGCAGCAGGTACAGCAAACACGCTGCTAATGGCAGAAGACAGAAGCTGGACTTCAGTGCCTGGAGCAGCTCAGTGCCATCGGCCTGAGGGAGGGAAACCCCCTTTCCATAGGGACACATCTTCCCAGCAGCCGGTCCCAAAGCCTGGCTCTGCACAGGAGAAGGGTTGTGTCCCCCAGAGTCACCCTGGGGACTGTCCCATGCCAGGCCCCTGCATGGCTGGCAGGGCACAGGGCTCTCTCCAGCACACAGCACTCCCTAGCAGACACAGTTCCGGGTTTGTGCCAGGGCAGGATCATTCCCAGGGTGACAGAGTTGCTCTGGAGGCCATGCAAGCATTCCAGACACGGGAGGGGCTGGGGGTGGGGCAGAGTTCCAGCTCCGGGACCCGGTGCCACCCAAACACTGCAGTCACTCCACACCACCGGGGTCACCATCCATTTCCCACGTGCACCAATGCTGTTTCCATTTCCAGAGGGAAGGTCTCTCTGATCCAGCAGTGCTAAGGGCAGCAGCGGGCTCTGGGGACAGCTCTGGCAGGGTGGTTTTCAAGGTACCCAAATAAATAATCAAGATACAGAGTTGGTATTTTGTACCCAGTGGGGCACCAAAGGGGCACAGAGCACAAGAGCAAGACCACACTTTTGCTCTGCTCTTCTGTCAGCTGAGGACACTGAGAAACCACCCCAAAACAAGTCCTCCTGTACCTGCACACTGCAGATTTAATTCCCTCTACCTGCAACTCAGCAGCTATTTCTTTACGCAAATACGACTTTTACATCTGGCCCAAAATTCTTCTCTACTGAATCTGACCATGTGAATTCCCAAATCCACCTGGGATGAAAAGCAAAGCGAAGGCACAAAAGCCTCGTCACACAACCAAGAACAAAAAGCAGTTTTGGGTCTCTGCTCTCAGAGCTTTCCTGCTGCCAGGAGCTGCACCCTGGATGGAGTCACTGAGCTCAAGTCGTGGGTCCAGCACTGGGGAGGATGTTCCCCCCTCCTTCCTGGATTAAGAATGGCTGCATCACCTCAGTGCTGCTGCATTAGAGAACTCCTTTAGGAACATGCTGCTGACCAGGAAGGAAAAGAAACACCAGGACTTCATGGAAAAATCCAAACATGAAAGGTCACGTGGAACTGAAAGGGAAGGATTTATCCAGAAGCAGATACGTAACCAAAACCAGGTGAGGAGGCATTCCCAGAAATCCCAAGAGAACAGAGGAAATCAAAACAAAACAGTTAGAGCTGGGAAGAACAAGGAAATCAAATGAGAAAGGCACTGGTGGAGAAGCCAGGGAGGCTGGAAACCTCCTACAAAACTACAGGGAGGACGGAACAAACACAGATCTAACGTTTCACAAGGAAGCTCTAATGCACACCCTGAGGTTTTCCCAAAAAAAACTGCTTTGGTCCTAAGGAGAAGAGACACGGGGTGGCAGCACACAGGGTCAGCGCTACAGAAGGGACGATAGCACAGGGTGGCACAGGGTGGGGACACGGGGGAGCGGGGTCACCAGACTGCCTCTACTAGACACTACAGTGCCACTACTGGGGGCCGGACTCACTCTGCAGGACGCTTATAGTAGCCTGGGCTCGAATCCACGTAATGGAGGGGTTTTGCCTCAAGTCATTCCTCCTGGGATCGTTGCTGGCCCTGCACTCGTAAGTCCCAGAGTCTTCCAAGGTAAGGCGGGTTACTCTCAGCACACTCACCCCATTGGCCCCGTAGGCAGTGTTAATGGTGACACGGCGCTTCCGAGCACCATCCCACAGCTGTTTGAAAGCCTCTGCCCGGTTGACTTCCGCGTACCACCACTGGATCTCTGGAGTGGGGTTCCCAACCACATCACAGTACAGTTCAAAGGCGTCCCCCGTGAGCTTAGTTTCTGACATGGGCGACTTGACAAACCCGGCTGCAGGGAGGGGCAGCAGAAACGCAGTGACAGAGCAGCAGAAAACAACAGAGCTCACACACAACAAAGTAGCAGGGGCAGAAAAGACAGTTAGAGAAATGACATCAGCAGTGGCAGGGCTTGGGGACACCCATGGCATTCAGCAGTGACACAGCTTGGGGACACCCATGTTATCAGCAGTGATACAGCTGGGGACACCCATGGCATTCAGCAGTGACACAGCTGGGGACACCCATGGCATTCAGCAGTGACACAGCTGGGGACACCCATGGCATTCAGCAGTGACACAGCTGGGGACACCCATGGCACACAATGGGGGTGCAGGGCCAGGGCTGCAGGGCAGGGAATTCCCAATATTCCTGCTGCTCCTCTTTTCCCTGGCAGCTGCAGCTGCACGCTCTCACCCAGGAATTTCCAGGCCTCTTCCAGCTGTGGGAGCCTCAAGATGGGCCAGGGTTGGAGAGTAGGGAATTCCCAATATTCCTGCTGGCAGCTGCACCTGCACATCCTCACCCAGGAATTTCCAGGCCTTTTCCAGCCGTGGGAACCTCGGGATGTGCCAGGGTTTTTTTTCATGGCCAGGTGTCTGCTCTCTGAGGAGGTTTCTTTACCTGACCCATCCACAGGGGCACAAGGGGTGAAATCCCAAACCTGTGCCATCTGTGAGCCCTGCTCTGACCTCCTCTCCCATCTATTTAGGGGTTCCAGGGCAGGGAATGCCCCAAGATACAAGTGACCTATTTTCCTGGAGGAGCTGATCACCCCAGCTCCAGAAAAGAGCAGATTTCAGTGGAATCAACACTCACAGGCCAAAAGGTTGTTTTGTTAGGAACCCAGAGAGGAACCTCAGCAGTCCCCCCCTGGTTCTGGAGAGGGCTGCTGGGCTGACATCCGTGCTCAGGCCAAAATATCCTTATCATGGATATCCTAAATCCCTCCATACTTACCCGATGGGAGCACACACACACACACACTGAATTGTCCTTCAATCCTATTTCCAAAGATATTTAGGAGAACAGCAGTGCCTCAACACCAGGCCCTTCCCTCCCCAGGCCTCTCCTAAACGGCAGGATTAGGACACAGCTGGCCAGACAGATTATGCAGCAAAACCCACCCTGGTGCTGTGGTTGGGGCAGGGGACCTCAGCAGTGTGGGGAGGGACAGTGTCACACCCAGAAAGTTTGGACTGTGCCATCCCTCTCCCCGCATTCCTGGCTTGTTTTAGGATGAGAGACAAGTCAGTGGGGTTTAGAAATGGAAATGCGGACTCAGAGCACTCCTTACACAACATTTAATGCCCTGCCCATCATTTGGCCACAGGAAACAAAGGCTGCACAATGACACGGAAAGCTGACACTAGGGATACATCCCAAAGGTCATCTGAGCAGGAAAACCCCCCCAAGAGTCCCCAAAACACACGGGAAGCGTTCCTTGCTGGCACAGCTCTGCTGGAAGAGCAGCTGGGGTGGAGCTGCAAGGAACAGCTACAAGAACACCCGAAATTACAAAAAATTAAGCTCAATTTCCATCATTTATGGACTCATGGGATCAGGGAATCCCCAGCTGGACACTCCCGCAGGTTGCTCTGCCCCGAGACACTCCCAGCAAATCCTGCGGGTCTGCAGGGGGACAGGAAAGGCCCAGGCTACAGCGGCCGGAACGGCCACAGCCCCCAGTGACCAATGGCCATGGCCCCCTATTGGCACAGCCCCTAATGACCAATGGCCACGG
>VZTR01014313.1:17597-72029 GCA_013400775.1 Chaetops frenatus
CCCTTTCACGCCTTTTCTTCAAGACATTCCAAATAAGGATTTCTTGTAATTCAGAGGCTTTCTGAAGGAATAGAGGCTTTAGTGGTCCCTTCAAATATGTACTTGTGGGGAATGGTTCTGAAACAAGCTGCTTTCTTTTGTATGATGTGTCATAAAAAATGTATGTTACAATAGTCTGTAAAATCTGTTAATAACGACAAACAGTATATGGTATCTATCATAGCAAAACATGTAATGGTGTGCTGTGGTCAAACTATTAAACCAGCCAGTAATTAGAAGGAGGGAAAATTACTGAGTGCCATGAGCAAATCTAGAGACAGAGAGATGGCACAACCAGACAGAAAAAACAGACTGTTCAAGGTGACAGGAACAAAATTAAGACTGCAAATACATGTGGCAACAACATATATTCATAGTGCATTTGTAAGGTATCAGATAAAAGAAAATAAAAAAACAGAGAGAAGAACAGAGAGAAGTCAAGTCTGCAAAGAAAGATGGAACATAAAATAGGAAGAAGAGGCAGAAGTGTTCGATAATAAGAAAGCATGGATGGTTTAATTGACTTTCTTGGGATTTCTGTGAGCTTGTCCTTCAGTTCATCTTAAGTAATGATGTGTCCCAGGTGGCCTGAACCCTGGTACTTTGTAAAAATGACCCAATAAATGTGATGCTAGTTACATAGCTTTGTGTTGAAAATGTGAGTTTCACTTCAGGAAGAAAATTTTAGTAAAAGCCACCAAGTTTCTCCTGCTTTGAACATCAGCTGTGTTGAAGCTATTACAATGCTAATGCAATTTAGCTCAGAACTAGCTTGGACAAGAACCCATCATTATGAATTCCAGACTCTTAAGCAGTAGAGGAAGAATCTTTCCTGTGACCATGCAGAGATCTTAGACCAGGTTACTTTACTGAAAGACCACTGTGTTTCTTCCCATCCAAGTATTTGTCCTAGTCAAACATTTACTAGTTACCTTTTAGAATGTTTTGAGGGCCCCACTCCTGAACTGTCAGCTTTTGCCTTGGCTGCATCTACACAGGCAATGTTAGAAGCATCATCCATCATTACAGCAGCCTCACAATAATGTGGTTCCTTAGACTATAGAACCTTCATGGTCTCATCAGAATAGAAAACATGAAAGGAAAAATGACCACAACCTCCCTATGCCAATAATGATCATGAATGTAGATGTTCATTAGTGTTTGCAGACAAGACTTGAAAACATGTTAGAACACAGCTAAAAATTGGGATTAATACAAAAGCACTCGGACATTAAAACAAACTGTATTCAGTGAAGCTGACTAAACCATGCCAGTTTTCTATGTCATCTGTGTCGTGTAATCAAGAGATGAATAACACTTCACAGAAACAAACACTCTGGTTTTTCTCAGTTAGTTTCCTCCCTTTGTTATGAAATCCCTTGGGTTTGTATTAAAAAAGAAGAAGAGAGAGGAAATTAAATGAAGAAAAATAAACTAGCTACTATTCCATGTGTACAAATGGTGGCATTTAGCTTCTCAAAAGTCTTTCCTGCTAGTCATTCTTGAGTCCTTAAATTTCTAGTCAGTGAATTATCAACCAATTTATCACCTCACAGAGAGAGGATTATCTCCTTATCCCTGAAAATGAATGTTGCTGACCTAGTTTTACTAACCAAAGTCTATTTTTCCTACTCTTACGTTAGCAGATAAGCCATGACTACAAGAAGTAAAAAATTTTAAATGAACCTCTGAAAACTTTCCAGAACTAGGCATTTGGAGAAAAAACCAATATCCATCTAAAAATCCATATTCTGTAGAATTCTCCCCTTTACAACCAAAACCAGGTTTGAATGCTGGGAAGTCAATCTGATTCTGGTTATAACATTGTCTCCTCCTAAAATTCGCATTTTCCCAGTAAATCAGCTCTGTCTTATCTGTCTCTGTCCCCTTTAACTCCAACCCACTGATTATCTGTACCAGATTTTAATACTATCAGCAATAAATTCTTCTACTCTGTTAGTTTAAGGATACCGGCCATAGACAAGAAAGTTTTTGCATGAATGGGCTCTAGAGAAGTCTCTTTTCATTTTTGTATTTGGCCCAAGCAAAATCTGAAAACCAGACTGTATTTGTTTTAAGATAACAGCCTAGCTAGCTCTTCAGGCAGATAGCATGCTATATGATTAACAGAAATATGTCTATAAGCATAGAAGTATGTAAAAGGAAAATACCACAACTGATGAAATTCAATAAAATAGCTTTGGACTGAGATGCAGTTGGAACTTAGATCAATGTTTGAGTTCATATTTGCACCTACACTGATTAACTTTTTTTCTATGTGTATAAAATATATTTAATCAAGACTGTACATTATGAGTAGTTATTACATTTGTGGAAATTGATAGAGATAGATTAATTCCAAATTCACTCCTTAGTGTTTATTTTTACAATTCATTATTCTGAATTAATGTCACCAGTACATTCTGAGCGTATTACAAACTCACATAATGATACCACTTCCATTTCATGAAGTATGCCTTTACATGTCTAAAAGAAATCCAAAAACTGTCCCACAAAATGAATTGTGTCCCCATGACAATGAAGAATTGGAAGCTTTAATTACACCTAAGTGTGTAGCATGACTAGGTGTTTCACCTGAGTGAGGAGCAAAATAAAACCCAGCAAGGTTTGTAAACTCCTAATGGACAGGGAGTTTAGTTTGATTCTGATGTGAAAGGAATTTCAGCTATCAGGAAGGCTAACATGCAGTGCTGCTCAGATAAATTACTCTGTGACAGACCCAGAGATGAAATTGTCTACTTTCACTGCTGTTAATAAGGAAAAGTACAAGTAATATCTTCTAATGAGGAGAGGGAAAAGGGTAAAGGAAGAACACATTTAGACTGTTCATAAAAGAAATAACTGTTCACAGGGCAATTTTGTGATCTATAAATTTTAACATTTAATCTTTTAACATTTAACATTTGGAATTCTTCTACCTAGGTCTAGATAAAGTATAAAAGAAATTAAAAATATGTCTCCCTTCCAGTGCATGCTATACCTGGTTTGAAAGTGGGTTGGACTGCCTAGCAGGTAAACTGTTTAAATTCAAGCTGAGCATCACCAAATTAGAACCTTTGTACAAAATTAAGAAACATTTACACTGTATAAACATCCTGTGATTTTTTTTCACATGCTTTCTTTGAGATCCAGGCAAAGGGACTGTGGCATTTAAGCTATCTGGTGAGAAAAACAAAACAAAGTGGCAGTCTATGATGTTGTGGATGGAACCACTTTCTTTTGACTGAAAGAACAAAACATACTTTAAGAAGTAAATTAGGATTTATGGCCTTTTAAAAATGCAGAAACTTAGATTAAATCCTTCAGTGGAATTTACAGCATTCAGGGAATTATCTCTTGCTTTCTAAGGCCATATGTGACTGCTTTGGAAGATGTGATTCAACAGAACAAGCTCTTCCTCAGTTACTCAAAGAAATTAAGACAGAAAGACTGGTTAAAAGTAAGAAAAAAATAATTTAAAAATAAAAAAAGAGATACTGTACAATTCATTTTCAAGTTGTAATACTTGTAGACACCTAAAACTTTTCTGAAGTAGGGTTTTCAATTTTTTTGTAATTATCTCTAACAAAACCTATTTTTAATTAATACTGATTTTTTTCTTATCAAAGGAAACATTTTAATAGCTTAGATCTAATTTTTTTGCATTGTTTCCAGCTGAAATGAACAATTCAAGATAGATTTACCATCTTTTGAAAATACAGCACCACAAAAACAAAAATCTGAAACTACCGATGTAAAATACGGCTAAATTGCAGGATTTGTGCACTCATTTCAGCTCTATTTAAAATGAATAATTAAATTTCCAATAATTTTGGTATGTAAAATGAACTGTCTGAAAACAGTGAAATTATTTTTACAGCTAGTATCACCGTTCAAGTCAAGCAAAAACCTACTGCACATGCACAGTATACATTGTGTCATCCAGAGAAATGGAGAATTGACCTATAATAATGATAATAATTCTCTGCTGAGTTTTTTCCATGTATTTTTGGATAAAATCCAAGGACTCATAAAATAATTTAGAAAATTAAAAGATGGTCAGCCTTATCCATTCCACAGTTTTTGTGAAAGCATAGATACGAATCTGCAAACATTTCTAAGCTACTCCTATCAGGGATAGTGGTAGGTGTGAGATCTCCCATATGCATTTTTACTAGTGGTTCAAATACGCACTGATATTATCTTACTAGTCTGTTTTCCAGTTTTGACTTTATATTTTCACTTATAAAGTTGAAGTTATAGTACTTCATCAGGCCATGGGTGCTTCTTATTGGAGCTCCAAAACCTTATTCTCTGTAGCTGGTGAAAACCCTTGCCATTGACCAAAGTGAGAGCAAAACACTGAAGCTCCTTTGTGCTTCTTTGCTTTTCAGAGATGCAAATAATAGTATCTCCAAGGCAGCACACAATCAGTTTTTTTTAACAGCACAACAAAGAGACTTCTTAAGAGAAGGCATAATAAATTACACAGAAGAATATTCTGCCCAAAGAGAAATTTTTTCTCTAAATATATTCCAGTAGTTGGACACTGACTGGCAAGCATGACATTTTTGTATTTTACCTTATCTACCTGTTCATGGTCTCCTTAGCATTATAAAGAAATTCAATTCAAAAACTGTTTAGTTCTACCCTTTTTGCAATTTTTTTCCATGGTTTCTTCTGCAGATACATGTTATTATTAAATAAATACATATATATTCCAAAAGCATACCTGGAAAAAAAAATGTGCTTTATCTTGCCTGTATAATAGCTCAAAGTATAGTCAAATACCAGTTTGTGACCTAAGTTGTATCAGCTGTAGCTGGTCAGTAATGTAGTTCAAAAGACTCTGGAAAGCCCTGATCCATTTCTCTTATGTTGGTCTACCTGACTAAGGCATGTCCAAACACTAAAATATAATACAGAGCATGCATTTTCAAGTAGGGATCATTTTGCTTTTCCTGTGCCTAAAAGGCATGGACCCCTGGCCATTCTCTTGCTCCACAGCCCCACACTTTATCTGCAGCCAGGCTGTGAGTCAGCTCAGATTAACCAGCTGCATCTGCCATACCAAAAAAGAAGCAGCAGTGCTGTAGAAACACATAGGGCCTACACAATCCCCTGAAAGATACTGCAGCATTCATGGTCTAAGAACTGTGTGTAGATGCTGGGACAGAGACAATTTTGTATTTTCTATTATTTTTTCCCGTTTTGTTTTGTTTTGTTTAATCTGCAAACTCCTTTAAAAGATTTACATAGATTAGATTAGATTAGATTAGATTTAATTCGATTCAATTCTTTGGAGATTTTTTCCCATTAAGATGTGTAAGTAGGAGTCCTGACATCTAAAAAGCAGCTGAGCAGTCACTGTTTTAGAATTACTTCTCACTCTTGGTTTACCAAGACTCTCATATAATCACTGAGCTTAATTGGCTTCCTCAGGTGTGTGCTGTGGTCCTCTCATGATACTGAGGGCAGTGTTTGTCAATCCCAGTCTGCACATCACCTAGTCCAGACTAACAGTAAACTTTTCTTATAAAATGGACAGTACAAAATCCTTAGCAAACTTCCCCATTGCAATTGTTTAGAAAATTGCTTAACAATACTGACCGACAGTGTTTCCCTTTTTAATCATGTGGGGGATTTTTATAAGTAGTTCTCTTCAATGCTACAGGTACTTTGTCTTCTGCTTATTGGGCAAATTTATTTATACTTTTACTACTTTACTCTCAATTTTTTCCAGAGCTTTTGCTGGTGAGTCTAAACTCTACTTACTCCATTCTTTACTAAGAGAAGGTTTTTGATACAATTTCCTGTTTAATGAAGTTTTACTTGTTTATAATTCTCTTATCTTTTACTATGACTCCTTTTACTTCTCAACAGTCATGTCCACCTACTAGTTCTCCAATAAACTTCCTGCAGATGCTATACTTGATTTCTTTATAGTCTCAGGTCTTTCATTTTCTGCTCTATCTTTGTAATTTTTATTATTTTCACAGATGCACCAGTTTTGCATCCTTCAGTGCACTGACCTCAGTTGTACTGGATCTCTTTGTTAAGATCTCTTTCATGACTTGACTTCCTGAGTTTCCTACTTCAGCAAACAGCATTTCTTGCCTGCATAGCCATAGGCACACCTTTCAACTAATTACAGCTGCTTATGTAGCCTGCACTGAATATCTGGGAATTCTAATCAAGAACCATAAGTACTAGAAAGGGTATTTGGCTGTGTATCCAGACCTTCATTATCACACCATCATATTTAATGATCTTCATTTCAGAGGATTATTGCTCCAGATAAGTCTATGCAAAGATACACCACCAGCCCTCACCACAGTTAGAGACTTCATTCTGATTTCTAACCTGAACTTGTTCACAGCTATTTTATGTCCATTTTCCTTTGGGAGAGTGATACCGATTTTCTTAAATGGCTGGCTTGTCCTAATATTAATTCCTTCATTTCCTATTATATAAGCAGAGAGAAAAACATACTGTCTTTTTTCTGCTTGCCTCTGGTTTTTTAAAGTAAACTACTTCATTTCAGTCTTCAGCTCTGTCTATTTCAATCTGAGTTCACCTTTGTGGGTTCAAAGCCATCAGAAATATAGACTGCATTCTGCATGAGTCATAGTAGAAGCGGGTCCAACAGCATTAATAATTTCCTATCACAATCTATAGTTCAGCTACATCCCGGATTCATTATCAGACTGGTGACTCACAGTCACCCTGTATTCACTTTGTACAGATGTACCTCTCTTTGCCTTCCCATTCTCATGTCAATTAGTGTCATGGTCTCTGAGTGAAACTGCCCTTGGTATTACTGTATTACATCCCTTCCCCTAGTCCTCAAGATCATGTATTTTTCCTTGTACAATAGCCAGATTTACATGAATACTGGTAACACCTGCAGAAATGTGTCATCAGAAACCTTCAGTAGGATGGCCCACCTCTTTTGCAAATCGAAAAAAGAGCAAAACCAAAGCCCTGAATAATACCAGTCCGAAAACCAAACTCTAGTGACTTCCTGTGACTGAAAAATAATGTTCTCATAGTTTCATACTTCTATCTCATCTTTTCCTTATCCACACAGAAACTGTTTTACCCTGTCTTATTTGCTGATGAATTTAGGCTTAAATCAAAGAAAAAATTTTCCATTGTGTTCTAAGAGTGGTTCAGTTGAAGCAAGGATTGAAAGCATTAGGGAATTGCTTTTCTAGTCTGTCCAGGAAGTGTTTGGGCAGACTCATCAGAACTGAGGCTGATCATTATTATCTATATTTGCCTTTCTAATCTTTATCAACAGAGTGTGCTCGGTTCTTTTTTTCCTGGTCAGGGGACTGACAGCATATTTTATAGTCCTTTGGGTTCTGTTCTGTGGACCTTGCAATAATAAAACAAGTGGTGTGAATTGATGCTGCATTTTGAATTGTTTATATACAACAGGCAAAAATCTCTTAAGAAAAGAGATTTTAAGGGTTTCTTCTATCATTAATACTTAGACAAACATGAAATGTTTTATTAATCAGTACCTCATGCTTTTACCCAATCTAGAAAAAATTGAGAGATTTACTGAAAAAAACTTGGAGTTATTTTGTATCTGAAGAAACTCAGAGATATAATATACATATATTGTACAACAAGAGGTAAAAGCCACTTTTGGTATTGGATCTTGGTACTGCCTTAAAATACACTACATGAGCATGAATATTAATGTTATATATACTTAAGCTTGGACATATTTTTCCTAAGCAAGGCACAAAAGTCCTTCATATGGAAGGACTGGTTTGAGTTTGGTTTAATCCAGCTCAAGAAAGCTTTCTTTATTTGTCACACATGTAATGGTCACCATTTACAAAGCATACAGCATTATAATGAGCTCATTAAGGAGGATATTTTAGGTAGCTGTTCTCTGTAGGTGAACAATTAACAAAATACGTTAGCAATTAAAAATGTAACCAACATACAGGTCAAGGTTCCCAGCTGATAGGTCATAACATAATAAGATAGCCCCAAGTCAAATTCAAAGAAGTGTGTGAGTAAGCAACTATTACCTCTATAAGCACTTAGAACATAATGAAGTTTAAACAGTCAGGCACAATTTATCATAATTATGCCAAATAGTTCTTTTTTGAAGGAGCAGTCCCACTGCAGTGCAAGTGTGGTAGCATTTGGCCCTTATGGAACTGAACGGCACTGAAAGAAAAATGGGAACAGTCAAAAATAATATTTCAAAATGAGAACAAAGTACACATTAGAAACACCTTGAAGTATAGTAGAGGATATAAAACAGGATGGTAAAAGAATCATAAAAGTGCTTCACTTGCTATGTAAAGGTATTAAAATTAAGTTACAATATACTGCAACTGCTCCAGCTTTACAATTGTCTTCAAAGATTCACTGAAATTTACTAACAGATAGTGAAAGCGTTTTTTTATTTTTAAAATACCAAACTATATTACAGTAGCATGGGTTAAACAAAGAAATGCCAAGAACTGAGTTTCACTATGAATTTTAGAACTTTTTTCCTTTCAACTTCCATTTCAATATGATAAATTAATTGAAACAAAGACATCCCCCAGGAATGTTTTGGCATCTGCTGATACAGATAAAAAAACTTCACAGAAATGGGTTACTAGTAATATATGGAAGCAGTTGTTCTGTTGTATAATAAACTGTGTAAGGAACTACCAAAGCCTGAATGAAAAAAAAAAACAAAAACCAGAACCAGTTCTACCTGGTTGAGGTCTAGTATACATGAAGATAAAGAAGATGAGGAAGAAATATTTTAACGAATACTAATAGTAGGCTGAAACTCCGTATCTTATACGATAGGGACTTTCTCTTCTTCCCTTGTACTGCTTCAAGCAAGGCATAGTAAGGATTGCTGCTGTTAGGAAGGGCATGAGCGACATAATTAAACCCTAAGGGCTAGGGCAAATAGCTATGAAGGCTGCTCCAAGTCATGGGGTAGGAAAGTACTTTTTTTCAAGTACTGGCAGACTGGCTTGCTTCCTGCCCCTTACATTCCAGCCCAGTAAGATTTTAATTAATACAACTGGAATAGCATGGAATTAGACTGGAAGTATTCCTGATTACGGCAGTAAATTAAATAAGCATTAGGGTATTTGAATTCACTAGTGATGCCCACAGACTAAAAAAAACCCCATCCAAACAAACATACATATGTCAAGTAGCTCTTTCTTAAAACTGGAAATAAACTTAGTTTGAGAGAATTAACAAAATATGCCAAGCTAGTTTCCATTGAAAGTAAATAGTACTGCATCACCTGAAAAGCTTCAAGGTTTGCCAGTCACATGCTGCAGAAGAGTCTTCAGCAGCTTGATGAGAATTTCATGGTGGATTACATCTCTTGTACATAATTTCAGAAACTCAAATATATTGTTTATACATGCTAGACATTTGGTCATCTCAGATTTTCTAGGTGTGATTTTTAACAAAAAAATTAGAAACACTTTTAAGAGAAACACTCCCTACTGATGTAAAGTGTCCACAATGACAACAGATGAAGTCTTTTCCCAAGCTCAACACAATTCAGCAGTGTGCACTCACAGCCCAGAAATCCACTTGCATCCCAGGCTGCATCCAAAGCAGCATGGGTGGTAAGGGCAAGGGAGGACATTCTGCCCCTCCACTCTGCTCTGGTGAGATTCCACCTGCAGTGCCGCATCCAGCTCTGGGGTCCCCAGCACAGGAAAGGCATGGACCTGTTGGAACAGGTCCAGAGGAGATAATTAAGTTGATCACAGGGCTGGAGAACCTCTGCTAGGAAGACAGAATGTGAGAGTTGGAGTTGTTAAGCCTGGAGAAGAGCAGGCTCTAGGGAGACCTTATAGCACCATATAGTACCTAAAGGGAGACTACAAGAAGGCTGGAGAGGAACTTTTCCCATGGATTCATAGTGAAAGTACAAGGGAAAATGGCCTTAAACCGAAGGAGGGTAGATATTAGGAAGAAATTCTTCACTATAAGGGTAGTGAGGCAATGGAACAGGTTGTCCAGAGAGATTGTGGACTCCCCATCCATAGAGGTGTTCAAGACCAGGCTGGATGGGGCTGTGGGTAACCTGGTCTAGGGGAAGAAGATGTGTTTGCCCACTCAGGAGGGTTGGGGCAAGATAATCTTTAAGGTCCCTTCCAACCCAAACCATTCTATGATTCCGTAATTCTCTAATTCCATAGGACTGTGGAAGCATCTCAGTGAATGTTTATGGTCCCAGAGCTCTGTCAAAAAATGGAGCATCAAGTAAAATCTTCTGTCTTTAAGAATGCTCTAGACCTAACTTGCCACTTACCTGTTTCTCCATATACTATTATGGAGAACACATTATGGAATTTACTTCATGACAGAACAGCTCTTTTAATATTAGTAGTGTTAGTCAGAAAGAATACAGTCAAGAACTGAGCAAGGAGATACGTGGGAAAGAAAGAGGCAGTAATTCTCATGTTACAATAGTTAGACAGTACTCTATTAAAGAAATCAAGCTTGTGAGCTTCTGGGTTAGGCAACAGAAAACAGAATATGTGACATGCTTTGTTACTGAATGCACTCATTCCTGCCCATAAGAAAGTAAATTTGCTTAGAAATCCAGATATGTGATACATTTTCCCTTTGACTTAAGAGCAAGGTGCATTTCAGTTTATATCACTCTAAATTTTCCTGCAAATGGCTCGGTGTGCTTTAGCATGGCTTTTGATTTTTGTCCCTACAGCTTCTCCAGTTAAGTAACATGTTAACTCTCATACCTTCATTATCTTATTTGAGAGGTGATGTACATGATGGTAGCGGCAGGAAGAACAGTAGTTTAATTAGTATCTTTATACTGCAAAATGTAGTACAAGGACAACAGCTTTGATATTTTGAAATGCAGTAGGAAGGTGGTAAGACAGCTGGTTTTTTCAGTTATGCATTTGTGTTTTGTAGTGCACGCACAGGCAAAACGAGAAAGGATAGCGTGCAAAAGGAAGTTTACAAGGAGATTAGTTTAACATTATTTTCCACAGTGGAAGGGAATAAAAAGGAAGGGAACAAAACAACTGGCTAAAGCTGTATTTGAAGCCCAGCCCACCACTCAAACATTTTGGGTACTCAAGACTTCTATTTATTTCAAGACAAAAGAAAGGTAGAAACCAGACACAAATCCTTTCCTAAGTGAAAAACATCCCAGAATGTCACATACATAGACTAAGCATGATTCTATTGTTATGATATATAGTACAAAGTCATATCAACATAGGATTAATGTCTTTGTACAAGAAGTAGTTCTTTATATAGTCAGATCCCTTCCAACATGGGAAAAAGATTTTGCATATATTCCTAAAAATATCTGTGCAGAAATCAAACTTTGGAAGCAGTAAGAATTCAGTATTAATTAAATATTACTAAACTATCCACAGTAGTGCCTCTTTTTGACTTCTATTACCACATATGTAAACATTAAACTTCAGTAGAATCCTAAAGTAGTATGGGTTTGAAGGGACCTTTAAAGGTCATCTACTCCAATCCCCCTGCAATGACAGGGACATCTTCAACTAGACCAGGTTGCTCAAAGACCCATCCAACCTGGCTTTGAATATTTCCAGAGACTGGGCATCTATCACCTCTCTGGGTAACCTGTTCCAGTGTTTCCCCAATCCCATTACAAAAAATTTCTTCCTTCTACATAGCCTGAATCTTTTATTTTAGAACCATTAGTCCTTGTCCTATCCCAGCAGGCCATGCTAAAAAGTCTGTCCCAGTCTTTGTTATAGGCACCCTCTAAGTACTGAAAGGCAGCAATGAGGTCTCCCTAGAGCCTTCTCTTCTCCAACTTAACAACCTGAATGCTCTCAGCCTGTCTTAAAAGGAGAGGTGCTCCAACCTTCTGGTCATCTGGGTGGCCTCCTCTGGACCTGCTCCAACAGCTCCCTGTCCGGAGGACCCCAGGGCCGGACACAGTACTCCAGGTGGGCTCTCACTGGGGCAGAGCAGAAAGGGAGAAATCCCACTTTGACCTGCTAGCCATGATGCTTTTGATGCATCCCAGGATGGACTGACTTTCTGGGCTGTGAGCGCCCACAGAAAAGCCACATCCAGTAAAGGAAATTATCATTATTTACTCACAGATAAATTATAAGACCTAGCTGAAGTGACAGTACTTCATAACAGCTATAAAATAAAAGATGCTAGTGGGTTAGTCCTGCTTTTGGTCTGAACTAGAAAGTGTTATGAAGATCCAAATTTCATAATTTAATTCTAATTTTTTTTTCCAATAATCTCTTGAAATTGTGCTCCCAAATCCACTGTTAGACCTAACTTGAAGGCAAAAAGAGATAAACAAAGGTCAAGGCAGAAAAAAGGTTTCAGTTGAATTTTTTTTAATTTATGGATTTTCCACTTTCTGCCATGTTCAGCAGCATGTAAGTAAGCTTGTGATATACAGGATATTTTTTACAATTTTCCTTTCTGTTATGAGTGTTTAGTTTTTCAGCAGCTGCATCCATGTGATGATTCATCTATTTTCTATCATATCATTAGCCAACAAGGAGTCCTCTAAGTATGGGGCTCTTTACCAAGGTTTTTTTTTATCCCAGATAAAGAAAGATACTGTGTCATGGTTTAGGAGTGATACTCTCCAGTTTAGCGCACCCACTGAGACTCTCCAAACCATGCTGCCTTTTACTCGCTCCCCCACTCCCCAGTCCTCCTTTCCACTATGGTAGGCTGGAGAGGACAGTTGGAGGCACAAAAGGGAAAGAGCACAGATTGGGACAAGAACAATTTACTGAAAGCAATAATAAAATAAGGCAATGAACAATACTAATGACAGAGCAGTACGAGAAAAAAGGCGACTGATTCACACGTTATTGCCAACACCCAGAAAACCCGCGGCAATACCTCAACCCTCCTCTGCCTCACAACCGAACCCAGAGTGGGTACCCTCCCATCCTCTCCAGGAAATGACATGAGTGGTATAGAATCACCTCCTAGCCATACTTCTCCTGGGTACTGCAAAAATTAACCCTGTCCTGGCTGGATCCAGGACTCATTGCTTTAGGCACTACAGCAGAAACGCTACCACTGGCTGCAGTACCACTTCGCCTCCCTACAATCAGACAGCACTTACCACGTGAGGGCATATCGACAAGGTTCCACTGATTCTCAACACATTGGGGTCCTCCAAAATGCAACAGACAACACATGCTACACCAAGCAGCAAGAGGAAAATATAAGACCATTCTCCTTTACATTTGCATAGGTCTTCCCTGACACAAGTGCTTCAGTACCCACACACAAGCTGAATTTCCACTTGCAGTGGCAGGTTTATCTTGGACTGCTTTTAATCTTTACTCATAAATCACAATAAACAGAAGGAAACTTCATACTTCCTCCTGCTGTTTTTACATCCTCATACTTTCAAATACCAAACAGCATTATTCAAGTGAACATGCCTTAAAAATTATGGTTTTTAGTAAGGTCAACTGTGCTGTATTCCTTAAGAAAGGCCAAAGAATTAAGATGCTTTATTGAGTGCTTGAAAGTAATAATTTTGGTTCAAAAAAGCTTTAGCTTTTCCATTAATTACTGTTTTCTTCAGTACAACTATTCAAGACATGAAAACAAGATGTTCTTGTTTACTGAAAGGCTAAGGAACACAAGGTTCAAATAAGATTAATGTATTATGTACTAAGGAGTTGCTGCTCTCCTTAAGTCCATGGTAAATGTGACAGCCCTTTTTTTTTAACCTCATGTAAATTGTAATAACCTCACCCTCAGATCAGAGAATGTCTGAAAATTGATTGAATTAACCTGAACAGGGGAGGGGGAAGGTGAATTACAGAATTTTATTTTTTGCTGACTTCAATGCCATATCTACTATACCGAAAAAAAAAAATTGAAGTTTCTCAGTTTGCTGTGCTCTTTGTTTCTAATAAAAATTTTGGAGGAGTGTTGACTTTTTTCCTAAATTTTGTCAAAGAGAAAGCAACAAAACGAGCCTTCCTTTTCCAGACATTTCTTCTAATGCATAAGCAATGTAAGTTTTCACTGGTACAAGTTTCAGTTTCTGTTATAGATACTACACAAGCACTTAGATATCTGGCCTGAGTGAACTACTAACCTATCTTTTATTCTTGCCTTGAACCATAAGACTTTGTTCCATGCAGCAATTGGCAGATCCAACTGCAAATAGCCCAGAAGATTTATAGAATCACTGGGAGCAGGTAGAAAGGTGGCTCCCTCATTTGAAGGAACACTTAGCATAACACTGAGATGAAAAAATTGATGCTGCCTATTCATCTTCTCTAAGAAATGCTGCCTGTACAGCAAATACGCTGTACTCCACAGGACATGCAGAGCTGCTGGATGAGTCCTCCTGAGGCCAGATTGCCCAAGAGCAAAAGCAATCCTCTCGAAGCTCTGTAGAGCAAAGACCCAAAAATCTTACATTGTTAACTCATGATAAGACATTAGTACTAACACACATCTTGATAGAATCTGTCAGGCAGTAGTTTATGACAAAATCCTTTCAATGAATAGAAGATATTTTAACAGAAAACCTTTAATGACAGTCAAATGCTTATCTTTGTGATAACAAAGCAACAGAAATTGAGATATTAATTAATATATTTATGTGTTTGTTAGGCTTTGAATGTAAATACAGAGATTCTTTCTGCTCTTTTCCTGGTCCTTTCACAACCTAATTCCAATGTTTTTTATGCTTACATAACAGCACCCTCATCTGTAGCTTTCATCCTGCCCTTCTTATACCTTTTATCCTGCTTTTTTTGTTATGGCTCAGGGCACTGATCAGTTTAAAAGTGTTCATTTTTTTTAGATTTAAACTACCTTACTTAGCTCATTACACCAGAAAGATTGTGCAATGCAAGTTAAATTAGTTGTTTTCCTATAAAGTTATTTGTGATCATTTTTCTACATGGTGTCTATGGTAGCAAGTGAAACAATGGAGAAACGTGAGAATAAACACAGCATTTAAGCAATAGTCCTACTTAGAAAAAAAATACACTATCCTCCACACATGATCATCCACAGGATCTGATCTGAGCAAGTAAATGAGTTCAAAATATCTTTATCTACAATTCTATAGTGCTTCTTGACAAAATACCAGTTCAGTTGTTGAAATGTCCTCCTATCCAGAGTCAGAGTTTTCAGTCTTGTGAAGTGAAATGAAGTTAGCCAAATGAGTATCATTTTGGGAAGGAATAGAAGACCATTATAGCCACAACTTTAGGGTTCTTTTTTCAGAAGGACAAAGGCAGTGTGCTTGAGAAAAATCCCATTGAAAATGGACAGGGACGAGGTTGCAAAGTGCCAGTGTTGCAAGTGGAAGATGCAGAAGTAATAGCTGCATAGTACAGAGAACCACAGAGGTGTGCTTTTCTGGCACACAGCTTGTGCACAGATGAGAGATTTGTAGGGCCTGGGGTACACTACAAATACCAACTCCGAGTTTACACATGCTGCTGACTCACTTAGCTGCTTGAGCTTGGTTAACTACCAGTTAACAGACCTCACTGCATGTTCAGATAAAGTAATACTATTCATTAGGATATCAGTTTAACCTGGAGAAAATTTGGCTAAAATAAGAGATGAAGCTCATACTCTAGAGTAAGAGAAGACAGAAGGGTGAGTGACATATGAGTGAAAGCCATTCATAACAGAAAATTGAAGCCACTCTGTTCAGAGACCACCTAGCTTAGAGGAGAGATAAACTTTATGCTGGTGCCTTGTCATTCCTTTCTTTAATTCATGATGGCATGACCACTGTGGCCACTACATGGCCACCTTGTGTTCTTCTCTCTTCTGTAGTGTGCATTTTTGTACCAGCTAACCAAAGTATACCAACAGATACAGAAATGCTGCTTTCTTTGACCAGGTAAGATGTAGATAAAGGTCCGTCCATGTATGACCACTGCTAATCCAAGGATCTGCAGATCTAACTGGGAGAGCTACTATTTCTGTAAACAGACACCTGAAGGACAAGAAATTTCCTAGGAGGAGTTATCCTGGTTCACAACATGAAAGTGCTTGACTGATAACATTCTACAATGAAGTGATGCACCTGGAAGGTGAGGGGAGAGGAGTGTCTGACGAGTTTCTCATGAGCCGTCAATAAGGCCTTTGACGCTGCCTCCCAGAACAGCCTCAGGCTGTTGCTGTAGGGGCTGGATGGGCAGACAATGGGGTGGATTGAAAACCGGATGAATGGACAGACCTTGAGGGTGGTGATCAGTGGTGGAAAGTACAGCTGAAGGCTGGTAACTAGAGGTGAACCCTGGGGGACTGTACTGAGTCCAGTCCTGTTTAACATCTTCTTTAATGATCTTAATGATGGGGCATCGAGCACCCTCAGCAATTTGGCTGATGGCACAAATTTGGGAGGAGTGGCTGGTAGGCCAGAGGATCGGGCTGCTATCCAGAGGGACCTTGACAGGCTGGAGAAATGAGCTGACAGGAACCTTGTAAAGTGTGGCCAAGAGAAGTGCAGAGTCCTGTACCTGATGAGGAATAACCCCCCACACCAGTATATGCAGCGGGCCACCCAGCTGGAGAGCAGCTTGGCAGAGGTGTGAGAGGGTGGCCAAACATTGGCACAGGTTGGCCAGAGGGCTTGTGGAGTCTCCATCCTTGAAAATAATCACAAGTTGTCTGGACTTGATCCTAGGCAATGAGCTGTAGGTCACCCTGGGTGAGCTGGAGCATAGGACCAGATGTTGAACCTTCCAACCTCAACCTCAGTCTGTGATACTGTTATTTTATCTCCTGTGAACTCTGTAGGAGACCCAGTATCCAACGGTTTTCTCCAGTTCACTGCTGTCCCAAATTCATTCCCAGAACTAAACAGGATGGAATAGCTTAGGGCCAGAACTATTTCAGTGGAAAATAAGAATATTTAATTCAAACCAGGTCTTGGAGTACTTTAAACTCTAGACTATGCATAGACAGAAGAGCAAGCATTTAAAGACAGCTTCAATCATTCTGGTATGAATATTTTAACCACTTAAGCCACTAAGTAGCATTTATTAACTTAATTTCCTAAGCATATATCTAAGCTGCCAAAGTCTGAAAATCTACGTCTAGATATTCACCAGTTTTGGTATTTCACTGGAGTAGGAGAACTGTAGTATCTCCATACTACACCTATATTTAGTTTTATGTTTGATCAGATAACAACTCTACCTCCAGTACAACTGTTAGTGTATCAATATTAACATTAACATTAACATAACATTAACATAAAGCCATCTTATACCAACAGGTATCACCTAGTCCCTGGAATATTATTATATCACCAAACCAACGTAACAATATTAATTTTAATAAAGGAGTTAGCCTTTATTAAATCTCTCCATAAGTTTACAATCTCTTTGCACCTGGGAGATTTGCATGGTGAAATCTTACTGGCTCAAGACTTTTACTGGTTTCTTAATATTTAATGTTTTCCTCAAAGCTCAACTTATGAAACTGGCTGAATCCATAAAGCTTCTAGTTTAGTATTTTTTTCCCCATTTTAAAAAAATTGCAATTGAAGCAGAAAGAATCATAACCACATGTTTTTGAAAATCAGTCTACAGTCTAAACTGAGATTCTCTTCCCTGGTGTGTGACTACTGCTATTTTAACAGTTGGCTTTGACAAAAACCAAGGCATTTTTTTTTCAATAGATAAAATCAGAATTTCTCTCCTAGGCACATTTTAGTGAATCCAGAATTACTGCTTCTATTTTCAGTTATTGGAGGGAGAAAACTCTCCAGATCCAACTACTTTAAACCCCTGTTATTTTGCAGGCCTTTCAGAATACCTTCCAGTTTTCTTCTGCCATGAATGAACATTAAATATTCGTGCCTTAATTAAAAGTGTTTCCACTTGATGTCTTGCATTCCATCTTGGTCAGCTCTTCCTTGTCAGCCTGTAGTTTCAGTATTTATGACTTTACAGTGCTTTACATAGCAGCCAATTGGGTATCAAGTCACTCCTTCCACAGGGGTAAATACTCTGCAAATTGCTTTACAAAAAGAAACAAAATATTGCAACACAGCCAATCCACCATGCTCTGTGGTTTACCAAGACTGTTTTAATGGTCTCTAGTTTTAAATGGTTGCCACTTGTCAACAAATTGAATAACAATTAAATCCTCAAGTTCTTCAGGCCATTAGTTTAACTGCACTGCTGCAGAGAGAAGAGAAAAATCAGACATTTTCCTGAAAGAAAAAAAAGAATACTCAGATAAGAAATATTCTCCTGTGACTTTGGACTCAACGTTTCATCTCGGAATAGAGTGAGTCATATGAAAGAAGAACTAAGTAATCCATTACCCCTTTAAGTCAGAGCAATTAAAACTGTGGTAAATAGGGGGGAAAGAATCCTTTTAGTTGTGTTCCAAACATTTCTTAAAGCAAACTTGTGGTAAAACTACTGATTTTTGACAGGCTTCTGGTTGTACTTGTAAAAACAAAGTAATAATTCAGGATTTCCAGTACCAGCTTCCCTGCTAAGCATGTCTAACACACAAAGGTCCACGAAAAAAAAGCGGGACCTCCAGAGCCTTTCACGTGAAGAACCTCTGTACACCTGGAAGAGCTTGCTGCTTGCCCTTATTTCTCGCTGTGTTCTGCTGCATTACCACATGAGAGATTTACAGTCACTTCAGGGTTTTGTAGATCACTCTTGGTAATAAGTGGCTTGAGCTCTGAAGACAGTAAATCAATGGTTTCAACAATCCTAAGACAACAGTATTTAAAGGATTCCATTGTTCTGCAGAGAACGCCGAGCACTTTGCACACAGGTGCCTGAAAGTAATTGATGGCAGAGATCCTTCCTTAGTTATGCATGCCTGAACTGTATTCAATTCGGGGCCATTCTCAAAATGCCATTGTTTTCTTATGTAATTCACACAAGTTACCATTGTACATTTGCTATTCGTCAGGGGATGTAATCTGAATCTTGTCAAATTATACTATCCTGATATCTTCTTCCCTGCTCTAAATAATTAAGACTTGAGACTTGCAAGACTTGGAGGGGGAGGGGGAAGAAGATAGATATGTGTTACGGGGAGAGAGGAAGTACAGGAAAAGGATGAGTAAGGCTCTAGAGTAAAAAGGAAATAAAATGTGAGGATAGGCAGTCCCGGGTGATGGCTCACACAGTTGTTCCTACCGTTGGAAATGCAGAGCTATTATTCTGTTTTCGAAATATTCTTTCCAGATGCTTAAAACTTATAAAATGTTAGATACAAAAGGTAATTCTTTAGAAGATAGAGATTTTACAGTACTTAACATTCCTAGCTCACAGGTATTCTAAACAGCACTTCGCAAAAGGAAATACAGCATCTCACAAAAATGAAGACACTGCAGATATATAACAGTTGCCAGCACAATTTTATAGTGTTTCTATGCATACCCGGGGAGGAAATGCATATGCCTGTGCTCCAAGAGTGCTAACCTGTTTTAGCTTCTACTAGCTTCACAACAAAGGTAAAAGATGCACTTTTCCCTTCTTATCTTTGTCAGGATGTGGGGGAAGATAGCCAAGTCCAGACTTCTTACGTCTCAATGTAAAGACTTTTTCCATATTATCACTTGCTAATGAAAGCAGCTTTTAACCAGATCTACAGTCCTGACAAGGCTTGTAGTTTAAACTTTGCAGGATCGGGTGGTATCGTCACCTTTGAATCTCTGACCCCATTTTCAGTTAAATACACCCAGTAAAGTTCTGCTAAGCATCCTTCAGCATTTCTTCCTAACGATGTCATTTACTGAAGAGCTGCCAACAGAAGAACTAGTCTCACTTTTTTCATTTTATTAAAACAATACCCTAAATCACTTTCTCTATGTAACTGACACTTTCCAGTAGCTAGAGTGCCAGGAGGAGAAACTTTGGAGTCAAATGGGCTTTTGTTTTGACAGTTTGCTTTGGAGGGAGGGTTATTGATTTCTTCAAAGAAAATATTGCCCCAGGAGTCTAAATTAGATGAGCGGTTAGACCTGCATTTCACAGTTCCTTCCCTAGCCCATCCCTAACATGCTTAAAATTCTCGACAGCAATTGTTTGTGTTAACAAAATACTCCAAAGAGCTCCTTTCTCAGGGTAGTTTGAGACAATGTGAAGGAGCCCAGGCATGCAGAAACTAGACTGTTTGTGGAGACCCACATCTCTAAGCTTAGGGATGCATTGTGCTCTGCAGCTCTTGTCCTCCTGGGGTCTCAAGAGCTGATGGACTCAACAAGTCCATCTGACACAGTATCTTCACCAGTGTTCTCCTAAGTGTTTGTTCACTGTTGTTGAATCATTTCTTCCTCCTCCTCCAAAGAATTACAGCGTTCCTGAAGACAGATTTACCAGCTGCCCTGGATTCAAATTTCACTCCCACTTTTAAAATTTCTTATATAAAGCCTTTACAATTCGTGTGCAACTACACAGAAATTAAAAAAAAAAAAAAAAAAAAGTTTTTGTGACATTGTTAGTCTCAGCATAACCTATACCAACAAAAACAGTTGGCAAGAGGTTTGACTCAGATAATGAAAGGTCTGTATATCTTTCCTCATTCCTGTTTATAGTCACTCACTCTCCCACCATTTCTTCCAGTCACTTACCTGCACACACTGAGCAAATCCAGACAGAAAGACTACTGTCTAGGGGGTTTTTTTTTTACTTTGGGACTATTACCTATCCTGTAAAAATGTTGAAAAAATGTTATAAAAATGTAATAGTACAGAAAAGTATTTAAACCGCAAGAAGGAATTTCACCATTTCCCACACAAAATTTCCAATGAAGATATAAATACAATCTCTCTGTTTCCTAGGATCTTTTACAAGTATAGAACCCAATGTAGAAAGCATCCTTTTTTCTTTTTTTTTTTCATTGACATTGCCTAAGGAATACCCTCAAAAATATTGTACACAATGTTCAGTGTTAAAAAATTTCTTCTCTTAGACATTTTTAGCTTCTGAGCTAGTTATTCCTTTCCTTCTTCTACTTGTTTCCAAAGCTTTCTGATTTTCCACCTGCTTCTACCTCTTTCTGTAGAGACTTTCCTGCCAAAATATTGTTTGTATCTTCTATGCATCTATGGATTCAAAGTTTATTTTCAAAAAGTGTTATTTGTGACAGACATACAAAAGGAAGGAGAGCAGAGGGCCAAGTTAACTTAGAAAGCATGTGAGAGTCTGGTCAGTGTACAAGTGCCTTTCATCTTAAACCAGAACCACATTGTGCAAGCATGTTGTTTAAAAAGAGTACATCCTTTACCTGCAGGGTTACAGCAGGAAATGTCTGTACTGTCTGTAGCTATACATGCACACATGTATGCATTTGGAGATTATTGTTTTTAAGTGGTATTGCTTATTTCATCTGGAGCACTGAGATACCAGGAAGCAGACACCTGAAGTCCACTAGTAGGAGGCTTCTCAGCTGTACCTCATGTACCTTCTTCATGTAGATAAGGTGCTTTTCTGGCTTAGATTTACAAATGTAAGTAGTTTATTGGACCTATCCCACAAGGATACTCCTCTGTAATGATAAGACAGCCTATCAAAAGAGGAAATGCAGATCATTAGCCAAAGTAGAACACAGTGAACATTAGGAATGTTTCACTTGAAGTGGAAGAATGAAGAGTCGGAATATTTCAAATGAAGAGGGTCAAATCCAATCAATTAGAATATGTAAAACAGTAGGCTAAGATGCATCAGAAGTTTCATGGAAGGAATGAATTTTTTATTTTATATAATGCACGAGGCCAATTGTAAGAAGACTCTTTTCCACAGTTTGATTTGTAGCAATATTTAGCGTTAACCAATAGCTAGACTAAACTAAAACTAAAAGAGCAGTTTCCTTCTCCAAAAGCCCATAACACTAAGCACTTCTTCATGTATTTGGGATACTTATGAGATTTAATAAAATAGTTTATGTTGCAGAATACCTTGTACATAACATGAACACCAAGACCCAGAAAATCTGCAAAAATCTGAAAAAAAATGCTTCCCCTAGTCATATAACATCATGAACTGAAACTTGTTTTTTACAACAAAAACAAACTTCCACACAAATGAAACAAAAGAAATCTAAAGAAACCTCAAAAACAACAAAAACCAAAAAAAACCACAAAGCCACTAAGGCTATTCTAATTCAAGAGAAAGCAAAATATTATCATGCACCTTTATCCCCAGGTACCAACTGCAATTCCTAGAACACTTTCTGCTGACCCAGTTGTCTATCATCCATCAGTAAAATAACTCTCCCAGTCCCTGTAGCCATGGAGAAGTGAGTTTGCATGTGTAAGAATAGCTCCTCCCATGATGAAAAACCCACAGCAAAGCCAACGCTTTGACTCCACTACAACTGACCTGCTTCAGGAGTAAAGAAGCCCAAGGACAGATACTCTATATTCTCTTTTTTGGTTCATTTTTCTCTACTTTTTGAATATATAAACTTTCTCTGATCCAGCATAGGACTTTTGCAATTCAAAATCTTCTCATAGAT
This sequence comes from Chaetops frenatus, assembly GCA_013400775.1. Lineage (NCBI taxonomy): Eukaryota > Metazoa > Chordata > Aves > Passeriformes > Picathartidae > Chaetops > Chaetops frenatus. Next base: position 40,131 of record VZTR01014313.1, read on the forward strand.
TTCTGATCTACTTTCCAGAACCCTTGACACACCAAGGCAGACAGAAGGTTGAAAAGCTATTTTTTTCAGTTCCTTTTCTCACAGATTTACATGAACACCCATGATTTCTTCATTAAGAAGCTGTTAAACAGTGAGTGTACATTCTTGCTTTTTTTTTCTGTGTGTTGTGACTGGTGGGATAAGCAGAGATAAGCATAGGCTCTCAGGGGAATGCAGCAGTTACCCACTGCTTCTTCAGAAACCATGTTGAGAGTAGTATAGAATCAAAAATACAAATGAGAAAAGAGCAAAGCTTGAGAGGCTTTGGGGAAGAAAAGTGGTGGAGCTGATGATAGGTACAATCTACTAGTGACATGCTCTGTGCAGCTGTGAAAGAAGTACAAAGAATTTAAAAACAGAATCAGCATCACTCAGCTCTAGACAGTAAAAACTTTATCAAGAGTTTATATCAAGGACTTCATGGTAAAATGGCTCATATTAATCCAAACTGATCTCAATCCAGGCCATTGCAATTCAAATATAGTACAATCTAACTGTCCTATGCTTGGGTTCATTGGCTTTGGACACAAACTGATATGGTTGTGCACCACTAATATTACACTGTACAACTGTGCCACGTGTACAGAACAGCAAAGCCTAAACAGCACAACGCCATAATAACTATACTTAGAAGAGTATCTCAAAAAGAAGGTTCAAACAAGTAGCCTGTTTATTACTTTATTCAGCACAATTTTATAGGTAGTCAGTGTAGTCAGTTGTTTCCTGTATATGGTTTCCCCAGCTTTCTAATTGCTATAACTCATCAATAAAAGTCAATTAAAACTTAATTGCCTTTTATGTAATCTAGGTGATGCAGCAACAGTCTGAAGCCAAACTATTTGCACAGTGTAGTCAAACAGGTTCAGATAAAAGTATTCAGTTATATATCTATGGTTAATCAAGTAAAACACAAGATGCAAATTTTGCTGGAAAATTATGTACAATATCACCCCTACTTATAACATACCACTCATTTTTAAAATGCTTTATTTGGGTTTGGACACAGCATTTTCCATCCAAGTCTCACTACACTTATCTTATGTGCTAGACAGTACCTAAGTATACCTTTTTCAATCTTTCATTCCCTGTGGCATGAAAAATCCATGGAATGTGATCCTGGTACACCAAATTATTATTAACAGTACAAGTTCAGGAAAGTCTTCACTAGGATTTTCAGCTGACCACCTGAGACAAGACTGATTGTAGAAAAGATTTATTTTAAATGAAAATGGCATTTAAAGTGTCAGCCAAACTGGAGGTCTGTTTTTAGACCCAAAGGCAAAAGGTCTGAAAGTAATATCATCAATCAAGTAAAATACATTCCAATTAAACAGTGACTTTTCTAGTTCAGCAAACTGCATTATTGATACGAGATTGCTTTTGGAGAAGTCACAAAATTCAAAACACAAGAGTTGGAGCATTCATATGAATTCATTTAAACTACACTGCAGTTAGGTTAAGTCCTGTCTTTTCACTTATTCCAATTTCTTGAAGAAAATTCTGGGTGCTCTAAAGCTTGTATTTTTTTCAGCTACATCACGTGGTCTGAAAATACGTTACCTTTCTCTATAAACTATGCTCTTTCACTAATTCAGCAATGCACTTCAAAGCCGAGAACGCTAAGTTCATATGTGTAGTGTGCAGTGTTTATTTTTGATGGTACCAGCTGATATAGCTAACAGTCATAACCAGGAGAAAAGCATATCATAAAGTGGAATAGGTATTGTGTAAGCAATAAGGCCCAATTTCTGTTTCACTTTTGCAAAAAATTTTTCCTGGGAGCAACAGGAATGCAAGTTCTCAAGGAATTGCAAGGGTTTACAAGGAGTCAGATGCAGAAGCCACAGTCATGGGCGGTGAAAACGAACTAGGTAACCCCTCGAGGCTGGTGAAAATCACACTGCTAAGCACCAAGTAGGGCAGTATTATGAAATCAGGACAGAGTACAGTAAACCCCCTGAAAACGGGTCAGCGGACCTATGATAAGCTTTCTTCATTTACGTTGGGTGGGAGAAGGGCAAGGGGGAAGGGAAAGGGAGAGGACATGTATTAATATGTAACTCCAGACTCACCGATTTTGGCCAAGCTGGCCACAAGTATCCAGAGTGCAATGATATACGGCTCCTTGACGTGATCCCATTTGAATGAGACGATGGCAAAGCTTTGGTTGCTATTTTTAGGGCTTTCCGAGCTTCTCTGTCCCAGCGCCGCTGGGAGAGCCATCAGCCCCAGGAAGAGCGCCACTCCAGATACCTGCCTCATCTTCAAGCCGCACAACAAAATCCTGCTTCCCCTTCCCGGAGAGATCCCGCCTCTCTGGAGGTCCTTGAGGGCGAGGTCCTTGTCCCTTCGCAGGGACGCGCCCGAGGGCTGAGGACGGCGGGACAGCGGCGCGCGCGGCCGGCGGCGGGAGGGTCCCCTCCTGTCCCGTCCCGTCCCGTCCCGCACCGCCTGCCCCGGCTGTCGCCTTTTGCGGGGTGGCCAAGGGCGGGTCAGGGCCTCTGTGCACAAGCGGATGCTTCGAGCTGGGGTCCGGCTGCTTGCCCGCACCTGCCTTTATCAGGCTGTTCCCGATCGGGCGGAGGCGGAGCCTCCCGCCGCTCCCGCAGAGGCTGCCGTGCGGGGACGGCGATGCCCTGACTGATAGAGCGCCCGGGGGTCGGCGGGCAGCTCCGCTCGGCCGCGGGGCCGCCCGCAGGTTCTGGGCTGTGTCCGCTGTGGCCGTGGGCAGCGGACGGCTCGGAGCCGGGGCTGGGGCGCTGTCGCGGGCATGTCCTAGGGGAGACCGGGGTCCTCGCCCAAGCCGGAGCCGGGTGCGCCGGACATCCACAGGTCTCCGTGCGGGCCCTTAGGATGCTTTTGTATCAGCCTCCTTCCCTCAGCCCCGCTCTCCCGGCAGGTTGTCACAGAGCAAACGCACTCTTTTCCGCTTCTCAGCCTCGAGTCCCCTTCTGAGCTCCATCTAGCTTGCCGAGGGCACAGCAGCAAGTTTCCCAGACCAGCTTTTTCTTCTGTCCACCAGAGAGCACCTCTTCCCACGGTGCTCGAGAAAAGGACACCAGCAGGCAACATTCGGCTTTTCACTTGAGTCTGCTTGCAGCGACTTGTTAAGATGTGCTATATTAAAAACTCTATCTGGATTTTTTTTTTTATGCTTACACCGAGAGACCTTTTAGGAGGTTTTACTCTCTCCCTAAAGCCTGTTTTCTTGCTGATAACATTTGCCTGCTATCATAGATGGTCCATGTTACGTGCTGCAGGCAGGTGGACTCACGATAATCTTCACCCTGCAGTAAAAGAGCAGCGAAGCATCCTGTTCCCGATGGGCAGAGCTGAGGATGCCCTTCCACAAACCTCAGCAGCAGCAACAGCAACTCTTCTCCACTTGTGTGTTCTCCAAAACAATGTGTGCAGTCCACTCCTGTGACTTTCTGTGGCAAAACACTACCTTTTTGTTTTCCTAACATGACAGCTGGTTTTATTAAGAGGTAAAAAACGAACAGGATAAAGCACTCCTTTAAAATTATTGAAAGAGAAATTATTTTCATTATTTCAATCACTAAGGAGAAAAGCGATGTACTTTTTCATAGTCATCTATCCTGTACAGACACTCTATAAATCAATTAGTTAGTTAATTAAATCTATAAGTTTCCATGGAATGTTATTGTCATCATTGCCTCAAAGCAAGTGCAGGTCCCAGATTGGATCGACTGACTTCAAACAATGAAATATCTTGGGAGCTTTATTTCATTCTTCATTATATAAGGTAAAGGAAATTATGTGGGAATTTTTAAGTAGGAGCAAATCTGAAGACAGAATTGGCAAGTCTTTTTAGAAAGCATGACAGCAAAATATCTCCTTCTCATTCAGTAAAAGTTGTAGATGAAGACCTGAAGAATTCTTCAGTGTCTAGCAACAAATTCTATCTACATTATTTTTATCTTTTTCAGAGCATGACTTGGGCACCTAAATGTTGTTTAGAATTTGCTCCTGAGTTCTGTAAATGTTCTACAAATGGCTGTAGCCAATTGAGTAACATTTTTGTACATTGCCAGTGGAGAGCAAAAACTGCAGCTGGAAGAAGGCAGCTGCTGATCATCTGTGTAACCTGTTGCTGAGCCCTGTGGAGAGTAGTAGTTCCTAGTCACTAACATGAATTCTGCTTGCTACTATTAGGAGAACCATGAACTCCAGCAGAGAAAAGCTGTCAGTACTGTTTTTACCGTCACAACTTATTTCAAGTATCCTCATACCACAATTACACATTTTAGCTGCAGCTAGTAAAAGGGCACCACAACTGCCAGTGTTCCATCTTATATTCATGATTCTTCCAAATCTAGTTCCACAAAATGCTAACTGGGTTAGAAAAAATCTTTCTATTGAAAATGCTGAAGCAAAGGTGTTGTCCAGTTGGTTACTATTAAATGTGTCATAGGTCAAGAACACCTGCAGCAGAACTAGAAAAATGAGAGAGCCTTCTCCAGTAGATCTTTTCTAGAGATAAGCAACAGCTTGGAGGAGCAGCAGTTGAGATCAGGCCTCTGCCTGCCCGTAGGCAATGTTCTACCCATTGGGGTAACCAAAGTGACATGTCAATTCTGAGTTTGCTGCTGGAGGAAACCAGTATTAGGGAAAATGAGTTGTCACTACCATCTTCTAAAAACAAGGTTTACAACACTGTTAAAATGTCAATACTGTATTTCTTTTAACAACAACAAGTTAATAGGTCAAAGTGTATTTGTTACTGCTTTGGAATCTTTTTAAGTTGGCAGGGTATTAAATGACTGTAGATATCAGGGAATTGTTGTGTAATTCATTAATGTTTCAGTTGAACACAGAATAGAGGAAGGGACTGACAATCGTCAGTCTCCTATAGGTACATCAATACATGCTAAACCAAGAGTCCACTGAGTACACATGACCTCATGTTCAAAATATGTACTTGTACCAGAATACATTTGTATATATGTATTTATTATCAGAGTCCATTTTCTTGTATGTTATTTATGGAAGTCCTTACATAGTTTCCTATAATGTGACTCTGTATCAGCAACAAAAAGCATTGGTTGAGTATTATGCTTGTAATAAAGATATCATATCCCACAACAGCTGATATTTCCTGACTTCCAGAAAGATTGCACAAGGAAAATTTCTACTTACTGTAAAAAAAATGGTGTTGTGTCCTGAAGGTTTTGGGGGTTTTTTGGTTTTGTTGTTGTTGTTGTTGTTGTTGTTGTTGTTGTTGTTGTTGTTTTGTTTTTGTTTTTTGTTTTGTTTTGTTTGTTTGCTTGTTTGTTGTTGTTGTTTTGTTTTGTTTTGGTTTTGGGGGTTTTTTTTTGCTTGGTTGGTTTTTTTTGGCAATTGATTGAACTCCAGCGTAATTATTTTTGGAAATATTGTGTACATAATGGCTTAAAGGAAAGAATTATGAGTATCTTAGTATAAATGTTATACAAGTGTATCTTATATACCCTTCACGTGATCTGTGTCCCGTAAAGATTATTGTTTGGTGATTTTTTTCAAAGCTGAGGTGAAAGACAATTTCCGTTAAAAAAATCCTTAGAACTGTATCAGTTTTCTCCAGAAAGCACACACAGTATTTCAATTATGCTAATTGAGATGCAGAAGTTACAATTAACTTTTAATATTAGCATTTGCCACAAATCTGTTTAAGGTGATGTGAAATTAAGAAGCATGTCCCTGTCAAACGGAGAACTCTCATGAAAGTAAAAATAAAATTAATAAATAGCAAAGATTTGGCAAGTGAGGCATGAAAAATCTCCTGATGCAACATAAATCACTTGTTATCACTCCTGTCTTTCCTCAAGAAAATGCACTCTTTTTATATTAATGTCTATTAAATGCATAATCAGGTTAAGATTTGAATGGAATATAGTTCCAGCATATATTTTTATGCCATAATGCCAACTGTATATATAGTTAAATAAAACAGTAATTATTGTGAATGGCATTGTACTAATATAGCTGCACAATTCGGTGAAAAATACTCTAGTTTATATGCAGATGAATGCAGAACCAGAGGAATTTATAGTGAATTTACTTGATCCAACAGCTGACATTTTGCCAACTACTCTCCAAGTGAAATGAGTGCCGCTGTGCAAGTTTATAATGCAAGGAGTTGGACAAATAGTACTGGACTAAGTGATGTTGCAGAGCACTGTGTTACAACATTATAAATATGAACCTCTGAAATGACAGTAGAAAGTGTATTAATTCAGTCCACACACATTACTACCAGTCAAAGTGAATAAGATGAAGACCAGGGTGAGGATAAATTAATTAGAGAGGTAGTTGGGAATAGATTTGACAGGGAAGTAGGGTGGAAGAGGAAATTAGCTGAATTCTTCATGATTCATTTCAAGAGAAGACTCACTTTAAGGACAGTAAGTGAAGGGGATTCTTACCAGAACCTTCATTTTTATCCTCAAATCATTTTGAAATTGGCAGATATTTCAGGCAAATGGTGAGATTTTTCTGGTGTGTTGTTGTTGCTACTACTATTTTTAATGAATCCCCACATTTATATTAGATTAGAAGCTAATCTAGTAGGAGTGGGACAGTACAAATGACAAACAGTGACACAGCCTAGGACCTTCATTAAGGAGAGTCTCCCCCATAAGAGATTATATCTGCGTAAGCTCCCAGTGCCATGAACAGTGAAAAGGGAATGGGACAGAAAAAGAAGTTCTTACATATTACCAGATACCTGATACTTTTTATCATTTATGTTTAGGAAAAAAACCCACCTATTTTTAAAAAACGCCATGTTATTAAAAGTACTCTTTCTTTCGGTTCCATTTTCAAGGAAAAGTTTTATATTGTTTATTAGGACTCCTCTGGGCTTGCTACTAGGTCAAAGATGACCACTGAGATTTCCACCTGTGATAGTCTGCATCTTCCGTGCTTTCCATCTTGTACTCACCTCATTTCCATGTAATTGGCATCCCACTCATATTTTTCTGTTCTTTGTTCTCCATGTCTCTGCTCTCTTTCCTTTTAATGCATCTCTTCTGTCAATACTCACAAAAAATCCCTAATAGTGAGACCTAAGGAATACTCAAAATGCAATTTATGTATGATGTTTCAACCCAGTACTTAAGATATGATTCTCTCTCCGTCCCTTCCAATTCAGCTTTGTCATTTTTCACCACATATCCTCCTTCCAGGTACTCCCATCAGCCTGACCAACACAAGTGTTTATACTAGACAAAAGACGCAAGTGATTCCTGGCTTCTCTAGCCATAATGGAGATTGTATTTTCTGATCTTTAAAAATCATCATTTTGTTTTATGCTAAAAAAGCTGGGGGAAGACAGGGACAGAAATGATAACCACAGATTTCAGAGATCCAGTGAGGATAAAAGGAAAATCTCTGAATTGTTTCTGTGTACAGGTATTCAGCTTCCTGTAGCTTAACCAGAGAGGAAAAGCAAAGCAGATTAATTTGTTAGGAAAAATAGAAAGACTCTTAAATAACAAAGGCAGCTAAGTAGAATAATTTCAATTGCTAGCATGATAATTTTACACTTATTTCTTATGTTTATAAGTAGGCTCTGATATTTCTTGGTCTTAATTTTTAGCTGATCTACAGAGAGGGAATCTTTCATTTTCCTGATTCTCCATATACCATGCCTCCCCTGCCTACCTAAATGTGTGCATGTTCACCTGAAAAAGTTCAGCTGATTTCACCTAAAGCTGCTCCAGATTCAATACACCATCCCCAGTGCTCCTGTTTCGGCAGGCACACAGATTGATTGTTCAAAATCACCTGTTATACCTGCAGGTGGAGATACCCCACCAGCCTCCCCAAAGTGTGTCCTGCTGTCCCTTCCCTCCATGAATTACGTGCTGAGATCTGCTCATCTGGCAGCAGCCACTGCCCTGCAGTGATTCATATTTGTTTCAATTGCTAGGCCATGGGGTGGACGTAGACAGTGTAACCAGTATGTGAAAACCCAGCCACATGAATAAATTTACCTCCCTATTGCAATCCAAAGCTAATTCCAGCAGGAGACACCCTGTGGTCTGCCTGGGCCTGAGGGCACTCAGTAACCTGTGAGGACAGGGCTTCCTTCAGCATCTTTGATCTGATGATACTTAAAGTTATTCCTACCTTTAGGATGCTTCCTAACATCAAAACTCCCAACCTAAGACTCCCCCCTGTCATTGCACATAAAGGAATTTTCCTCTTAAATATTTCTACAAGGCAGTTGAGATTTTGTGAGTGCAAAATTTTGTGCATTTTTTTCTTTATCTAAATTGTGATAAAAGAAAAAGTGAACCTTGGCAGCAATAATCTTGTAATAATTAGCAATTACTTTGAACTTAAATCACATAAACCAAAGAGTCAAATAATTAAATTAATTACGATGCAAAAAAAAAAAAATCTGCCAACGCAATTTATGGCTTAAGGTATTGATTATGGCAATTTTATCAACAAAAAAAGACATAAATGGCAGGTGGTACTGCTTTGTTGTTGACGCGTACTTTAAAACTTGTTGTTATTTAAGAACTATGCATTAGATGCAGTGGGGATTTTTGTTAGTTAATTCCTGTTTACTAAAATCCAAACATTTAAGTGGAACATACATATTTTTATTAATCTTTTCTTTGGGAGTCTTCACATGGTCAGAATGCTATTCCTGGCTAAAGTCACAGAGGAAGGAAAAACTTCAGAACTGACAATGTCAAGAATCTGCCTAGTTTAGTGCAAAGACATAACATTGAATCTCATATATTTCCGGTGAATGCCCTGATCATGACTCAGAAGATTTTAACATGGTTCTGATTTTGTTTTATTCTGCACTGAAGCAAAAGCAATTGCTGAAACTTCAATTTTTGAGGAAAACAAACAAACAAACAAACAAACCACCTACTTCTCCTTAGTTTGGGAAACAGTTATATTGCTACACAAATCTGCACTAAAAGTTACAATCAAGTTGGAGAAGCTTGCAGATGTTATTTCAAATGTCAATTTAGAAGGAAAGTTGTACTTGTTTTGCAGTCTATCAAAGAATAGTGGAGAGGAATGGGAAGGGATGGTCTCTTGCCACTAGTGTAAAAAGTGACAGAGATTCTTTGAAGGGCACTCCACTTTGAATTGAGAGAATCTGAACTGGATTGCTGCTTATCTCTCTGAAACTCCAAAGGCCACAAGGTGCAGAGTATACATAGTATGCACTTCCACGCTACCAAAATAACAGCCATAAACTAACTGACTAAGGACAGTAAATGGGTAAGTAAACAAACAGGAAGAGGGTTGTTGTACAAATATGCAAAATAATTTCACACTATTATATTTAATAACTAACTACATCACTCTGCTGTGACAAATTGCTGACATCTGGAAGCCTTGATCAGAAATATTATTAGTGAATTTTCAAGAATACTATTTAGAATCAAAACATGGTAACTTTAAAGTGAAAACAAGAAAGGAAATGATGAGAACATTACTCTCATGAAGCTACACAAATAAAATTAAGCAGTGGATCCAGGCTTTGTCAGACTGATGTATTTTAAACTGCTGTTTCCTACAAAGCCTCTCTATTGGAAATACAGAAAAATAAGCCGAACAGTTGCAGACAAGTAGTAATTTCATCTTCTATATGAAAATAAGAATCCACACAGTAAACTCATAATTTGGGAAACCACCTTGTTGACTCTGTTTGATATGCCACAGGCATGCATCCAGTTTTGGGAGCTGCTGGAAATTTTGTTCCTGGGACTAAGGATTCAATCCTATCACTTGGCCCCTGGGTGCACATTCTTACAGCATTCCTTCTATTTCCTTGCTGGACTTTTTTATAAGCCATTTCTACTTTCTGCAGTGCTGAAGTGAAGTGACACTAAAATCAGAGATACTTGTTCTGAAAGGCCCTCACTAGCTTAATCTTGGTTCAGGACATCATCAAGCTTTATGGACTGTACTCTCGTCTTAAAATGTGAAGAAAAATTCATGGAAATGCAGGTAATATTGAAGAGAGATACAATAAGATGAGACTATGAGGACTGCCCTGGTCACTAAATCCAGTCTCCTGGGACTACAGGCACCACATTGCTTATTTCCTGCACACATTTGCCACACATTGTCTTGAAAACCTTATCTCAAATATTTTCTGCTGGTTAAGCATATTCATGTAATTTCTAGCCTAAACTTAATCAGAAAGTTCACAACCTATTCATTCTTGTGAGAGTATTGTACTTTAACACTGTTTCTTCTTCTGTTGTTTTTTTACCCTTTAAAAGAAATCATAAGCTTGAAAAGAAATCTTAACTAATCCTTGAACAGAGACAGCCAGGACACAAACAAGTGAAGTTTTGCATAGCTTTGTAGGCTGACAACAATACTTCTTCATCACAAAAATACTGCCTGAAGCACAAGTGAATGGTATTTGTTTGCAATGGCTACATCCCAGAACTTATTACTATACTCGCCCTGAAATCCAGTAATATACCCAAGTCCTACTCTTTTCCATTGATGACAACAAATTAACTTCTAGCTAAATGATTATTGTATTGCTATAGTATGTCTTTCTTTTCATTATGTTAAAACTACCTGAGTCTTCAGTATCATCATGTCCTTTCAATAGTGTTCCTCTATGGATGGTGACTCCAAACTTTGCATTATCAGCACTCAGTTGTGGATGCCAAAAGCACTAATGAAAATATTAAACAAGATGGGCTGCATAGTGTAAGGTTGAAGTATTCCTCTTCTGGTCTTTTTCCAGCCTGATTCTCTCTCTGCTTTTCCAATAGTTGTTGTCCCCACAGGTCCCTGCAGTCTACAAAAAATAGCTTAGCACCCTGACGAGATGAACACTGAGACTGGTGTTCCTGCGTCAAGCTGAGGTAAATAGTTACATGTCCTAAGCATATTCCTGCAAGAGTGGGAAACCAGGATCACACTTGGGCATCAACAAAATTCTACTTTTCCCTGTGCCTCCTGTCTCATAAATATCTTGCCTTAATTTTTCCTTCTCTGAATCCTAGAGCTCTTAAATGTCTATCAAAGCAAGCATCAAACTTATTTTAGAGATCCAGATAAATTTATAGACTTACTGTTCTTGATATTAATATGTATATTAAGACAGAGTAGGAAACAGTGCACAATTAAACTTTCCATTTTTATTTCTGCTTATTGATATTCCCCTTAACTTTTACTGTGAAAAGAGGAATCACTGAGAAGTATAGCTAATGTTCCTTATTGAGATCCAGTAAAATAATTCTAAAACATTTGAAACTATGATCTCAATATTCTACATGCTTTACTTATTTCTCCTTTTAAACAAATTTATAATTTCCCTAATCTATTTTTATGTGTTCAGTTTTACTTTTGTTTTTAACTACTTTTTTGAGAGAGGCAGAAAGACAGGGAGAATGCCACTTCAACAGAGCAGTATTCTGTATCTGAAGAAATTACACAAGTTACCAGTTTTTACTTCTCTATTACCTTGCACAGCAACTATGACAGTCCATCTATTAGGTCAGGCAATCTATCTTGGTTTATTCTAAATCAGTTTGCATCACTTTGCATCATCATGTTCTGTGTCAGTGACCTTGCAACAACTGTCTTTTCCCACTCCTCCATATCAGAGCAGGGGTGAAAATAACCACGACCATGTTGATGCAACAAGTACCTTTTAAAGTGATCAAGTAAGTAAGCTCAGGATCTTTATTGCACTATAAACTGATGTCCCGTATAGACGTGAATACCAGCTGCATATTAAAGTTCTCACTCTTCAGCTCAATCTCTTTGAACCTCAAGGATGACATATTTGTAAATCAAAGGACACTGTTTAATTTTCTGACCCTACATGCACAGACATCTCAAATTGCTAAGAGAAATGACGATGTCCCAATGTGTATGTTGTATCACTTTAGTCATTATATACAACCTCAGTGGCATTAAAAAGCAGATATCAAAACATAAGTAGTGTGAGATAAAAATATATCTCTCTTCTATATCAAAGAATCTGTGTTATTTAATTAATTTGAATTAATTATTAGTTATAGAACATAGTGCATAAGGCACTGCATCCTTGCTTACTATAAACTGATCACCAAATCTAAGGATGAAAGAAACTGCTTGTCATATCATCTCTTTATTTATTCTGATATAGATAGTCTTTAGATAAGACTGAGTACTCTAGATTATCAATGGTGGCAGATCTACAAGAAATATTAGTAAACATCTCTGTTTCTTATTTTTCTCTTAAGTAAACATGTTTTCTTTCTCTCACATAATAAATTATGGTAGATTAAATTTTGCTCTCTTTATATATAAATAGGTTTATCACAATTTAGTTGATGGTATTAACATGGGGCACTATTCCTAGAATCATATTTACTTTTCAGTTATATCAACGGAAGTACGTTTATAATGATTTGTAGGCTGTGGGAAAGAGGAAAGAGGAAGAGGCCCAAATGTATTTCAGCGGAAGAAAGTAATTGGAGTTCTTTTAATATTCTCTAGACTACAAGCTATGGAGAAAGAAGTCAATCCCAGTTAACTACTACCAAAACACCTTCAAAACCTGCAGGCTGCTCAAAATTGTAATAGGAAATGGAAAACAAAATTCAAACAAAACTCCAGGAATAAACACATGGTTTCCTTCAAACAAGAAATACCAGGGGCATATTTATCCTGTTCTTGAACTCCTTACTAAGCAACAGGTACTTGCCACTGTAAGAGAATTAGGTGACTGGTTTGAATCAGGTTGACCTTTCTTATATACTTACATTCATATCTCATTTAGCTCTAGCAGTGGTGCTTATCAGTAACACTTAATGTGAAGCTTCATGACCCAGAAAATAATCTAACAAAGGAAAAAGAAGCTAAACAGTGTCAGTTTCTCATTATAGGGGAGTTTCTGAAAGGTCAGAAAGTTTCTGCAATAGAAAGCAGTGCTGTATGAGCAATACAGTTAAAAAAATGTTAAAATCATCAGTGGGGCTTGAATCTAGACAATCCTTGGAATGATTAGTTTTTATATAAGCAAGAGGAATTTTTAACAACATTACGAGACATTAAAGACTGGAGAGTTGTAAAAAAAAATTAAAAAGACAGGATTTCTATTTACAGACCAGAGCATTCAGTGATTTTATTATTTACTTGAAATAATGTGACTTATGCCCACAAGAATTGAGTAACCTCTTTGCCGCTCCTAGCTCTAATTATTAGGTTTGTAGTTATGGACTGAGTGGTTCTTTTCCTGTTAATGAGTTTTGAGTTTATTATCCTACAATTTCACAGAATATTTCCTTGTTCCTGTTATTGATAGGAAGAACAAAAGATTCCGCTGTCTTGTTTCCTGTGTTATTCTACCACGAGCATTTAGCATACACACTCTAACTCACTTTTCTCTTAAACCATATAATGCTTTGAACCTTTTCTTTAGATCCAAGAATTTTTGCCATGCTTCCCAGATTCCTCAATGTGGCTTCATTCTAAATTACTACTTCAATATTTTGGAGGTGGATACAATTTAATTTAACCTTCCATTATATACCTCATTAAAGTTAGGACCATACTCACTTCAGCATTCCCTAATCAATGGAAAGACACAGGCAGTTCATAGGGAAACTCAGGATATTCCAAAATAAAAATTAGCTTCTTTCTGGAGATGCCTCTTAATGTTAAAAGTAGAGTTAAGTGGTCTATTTTCATAATTTAGCTATCTCAATGATACTCTTATCAAGTGAGAAGAATGTAGACTGCAGTTAAAGACAGCAAACAAAATACCCCAAATAGGATTGTCATTTCTCTTTTTCTTTTCCTATTTTTTAAAAGTAATTCTAATTTCTGTTACGTGCTTGCCAGGTTTGTTTAATTTGTTGATTTGGGGAGGGTTTTTTGAGTTGCCAAAAAATTAATGCATACAACCTGTCCAGAAGATAAGATTTACTTCAGAACTTTCTGAGTGGTTCCTCACAGTTATCTCTTTCCCTGACTAGTTTCTGTAACACAATGTGACTTGGATATTTTAAAGTGTATTAGATTGGAAGTTACAACAATTTAAGTATATTTGAACTTAAAGCATCTTTAACCAAGTAGTGATTGATTTCAATAGGTTTGATTACTACTGTTTCAGAAGTTCTTAATCAATTGCTACACAGAAAACCATATCAGTTGAAAACTTGTTTTCAAAAGCACTATTTGAAAAGCTAAAATCTCTTTGCATTTTCATAGTTATATAAAAATTACTTGTATTTTCTTTTGAACTGGTGAGAGTATGATCCTATTTTAGATCAAATAAGATATCGCTTTAGTTTGCAAACTGAACGTAGCCCTCAGTAAACTCAAATTTTGGCAATGTAACAAATGCAACAACAACAAAGCCACTTCTACATGTTGTTCTTCCTTGCAGCTTTGAGTAACTTCCCATATATCAAACACAAAGCCTAACATAATCTTGGTCATTCTTCTCCCTCTTGGGGGTCTTTGTAAATTGTATTGCTTTAGGAAATTGAATACAGTGACTAACCCACCAAAGATATCACAGAGGAGTGGGGAATACATATTAAGCAAAAGGATCTGTTTACTTGTAGGACTTCTTTTTCCTCCTACATGTCACCCTGTTGAAGGTATATTGTTATTTAACATATTTGAAACGTTTTAGCAGAAACTGAAAGATTCCAATCAAAAGAAAAAACAGACTTTACTGTTATGTCTTCTCCTCAGAAAACTTGCTTTATTGAACTTTATTTTGTATTTTATATATATGTATATACACACATATATTCCATCATGACCTTTAAAATACTTTTTATAGAAAATACGTTTGAAAGCAAATTGATACCTCATGGCAGGAAAACAAATGGCTATTCTGCACCTGGGACTCTGTGAAGGCAGAGAGCAGTATTTTTGCTTGTAGTGTTTGGCAATCTTTTGCCTGGGATCATAAAAGTGTCTAGAAACTAGGGCTTTTGTCTTGTTCTTACCTTTGAATTTCCCTTAAAAATTAATTCATGTCATATTTAACTATAAATAACAAAGATGGAAATGGTCAGCATATACAAAGTAATAATTCTCTTGACTTGTCCTAAAAAAAAAAATTGAAAACAGAATTAATTGGATTTTACTCTTTTCCTGCCACAACTGTTAGCTTTTTGATATCTATCTATTAATAAGGTAGATTCTGATTACGAACTTATATCCGAGTAGGACCCAGATTCCATTTCAGTTTTCACCAGCTGTTTGTAAACATGGGATAACTTGGTCTGAAGCTGATTGCTCTGTACTGAGTTCATTTTTAGCAACTAAAATTGATTAAGATTCAAAGTCTTCCAGTATTAAACCACTGCATATATTAGAAAATGAAGTTTTCCTGTTATTGGTTATAATACACAGAAAATAAATGACATTGCACTGCTCAATAGGAACAGTAATACTTGGAAAACAAACTTCTGCTATGTTAATTCCAAATGTTCATCACCCAACACATATCACATACTTCTTCCAATTTACAATAGGTCTCTAATTAAGTACAACTTGTTATTCTGGTACAGTACTATGTGAATAAATAAGTGAGCTAAGATTTAGTGTAATAGAGAATTAATTAATTTCAGAATGTTGCTGCCCAGACTATGTCTGAAGCAGGTGTCTGTTCTGAAGCAGGTGTGAAGTACAAGGAGTTGTCAAGTTTCCTGAAAAGCAGTTTTCTTACTCTTGTCTATATTTGGCTGGAAAAGATCTGAAATTCTCTTCAGGTACTTGTATTCCCAGAACCTGAAGCTGTACAGAAAGTTCCCTGGTGCCTTGCAGTTGCTCAAGGAATTTAAAGTTCAGTAGCTATCAGTATTCTTCTAACAAATTAATAATCAGAATCAACAGAAACAATTTCTCTGGGCAACCTGTGTGGGCATCAAAACCTGAACTCAGGGTAGACCCCATCTGCAGGCTGCCCAGATGCCACAGACCCATGAAACCTACACTAACACTTCTTGATCCTCAGAGTGTTGAGGGAGATTAGACTCCCAGAACTTTCAGTGCCAAAGAAAAAAAAAAGCTAACTGATGTTCTGCATCAAGAAATCAGTATTTTCTGAAAATTTTTTGTTTCACGGAAAGGTTTATTACTTACTGTAGTATGAAGAGGAGTAAGTGAGAAGTGTCTATGAAACTTCCTCAGGAGATCCCAGGAAAAGAGAATACTGCATGTTCCTCTCTACTCAGGAAAGTTGAGGTGTAAGCTTATTCTTCTTTTGCATCCCCTCACATACTAAAAAACCACAGCACATTACCTATGGATAGTGAGATATTTCTGTGTGATAGGGATGCAGAAATGATCACAGTGTCATTATTTGACAATTAAATAACTACATGTACAGTAGGAGCTGGCAATGCTTATGTTGGCATTTTAGGTTTTGTCAGCCTGGATATATGGGACTAACTGTGAATATTATTCTCACTTTGACACATCCCAGGTTTTAGGGGCAGTTAGAGTGAATGACCCCTGCTTTTGCTGTCAAGATGTAGCCACAGGATGCTTGTTTACAAAACTTCTAAGAATGAGGGGAAATACAAATGAGGGAAAGGCAGAAACCTGGTTTTCAGATATTAAGGGAAGGCACAGTATAAGCAGTATGAGTAGTGAAGAAAATTGGAAAATTCTGAGATGAAGAACAGGGACATGATGAACACAGGGCAAAAGAAAAACACAGTGAAACTTCACTTGGGACACCAAGAAAATGGCCTGAAATAGAAAGAGGTGTGTGTGGTGGCCTAGGGACCTTGGTTCTGGCACACACTTCATGTCTTGATGATTGTACATAATTTGATCTCACTGGGAAGCAACTTTATATAGATTCTTGCATCTGGAATGGATCTTTTTCCTCTCAGTAGGTCTTTGATGGTAGATTCTGCAATGCTAGAGACTGAAGCTGAGAACAGAGGCAAGAGAAAGAAATGGTTTTGCCATTCCTTCCCTTTCACTGTAAGATTTGTGATACTGTAAGATTTGTGTTGTTGAGTTATTACAGTTCTGCAGATGAAGGAGCATGTAACATTATTGGACTTTGATGGGGGAGAGAACAGAAAAAATCTCTTATTTTGGTTGATTTTTACTGTCTCATGAATGTAAATGAGGAAGTGAATCTCTTGGCAGATTTGATTAATCATGCTACCCATGCAAAAATCTCTTCGAGACCCAAGAAATCATACTTTCTTTTTAAAGTGCAAGCAAGATTCAGTAATCCAAAGACCCAAGAAATCATACTTTCTTTCTAAAGTGCAAGCAGGATTCAGTAATCCAAAACTAGTCTTCTATTAGGAAAAGTTCCTACTTCTGGTACTCTACAGGAAGAAATGTCTTCTTCAAAAGTCAATACATACATATTTGATCCTTTCTTTTTTATATTAATTTGAGCTTACTGTAACTTCATTATTTGCAAAAGAGTGGATCAACCTGCTGTTGTTGTATGTTATAAGAAAATGGCTTCTTACTGAATTTTCCAGTCCTTGATTTCTTAAGAGCAATAGCTGATACAATTTTCATCCAGTCTTTTTCCTCTACTTAACATCCTCCTGGAACTAAATTGCTTCTGTTTGCATTAGACAAGTAGGCTTTGCTGTTTCTTTACAGCTGTGGTTCATATTTAAGATAGTTCAGAAGCCCATTAAGAGCAGCTATTAACGAAAGCAAGATAACTCAGCCATCCCACTTACACACTTCATTTTGTGAATGGTTTACTTGCATTTGGCATTTCTCAGCTGGTTTACTCATAGCCATGAGGACTCATCTTCAGCAAGCATTGTTGTTCAAACTCCTTTTAGCTGCCACTCCCAGAATACTTGAAATTGCATACCTGAGTATCACAATTATCCAACAATCTGGTCTTGTCAGGTAGACATTTTTTGGACAGAAAAAGTTACATGAGTACACCATTTCTAGACAAAACAAAGAACAAAACAAAACAAGAACAGGACAACATCAGTTATAAAGAGATCAAGATAATGAAAGGATGAATTTTATGTGATTATTAAAATTGTAAAACTGAAAATTGTAATGAGAACAATAACATTAGAAAATTAGAATTATCCTTTCTTCTACTACTCACTGATCAAATAAAAAGGGGTCTTACAGCATAAACAATACTAAGTACAGATAGTCACTTTTCACTGTCCATTTCAGTATAATGGCTTTTCTTTTTAAAACTAGCTTAAATTTCCTTAGGCAAAGCCTGCACCATTTTTGCTTTTCCAGAAGCAAACTTTGTTGCTCCTGAGATTCCTCCTATTCATCTGACATCACCTATTCATCACAGTCAAGTCAGAATTTTGAAAAATAACTGTAGATAAAGAAGTTACTGTCACTGAAGAAAGAGAGGTGTGTACATGGTCTGTTAGAAGATAAAAGAACCATTCACTTAAACCTTTTCCAGTTTCCCACCTGCTTCTTTAACAGATTAAGAGCTCAAATAACCATTATCTAAATCAATCCATCTTTTAAAACAAAGTTAGATGGATATTGTGGAAATATTCTAATTGGACTAAGATTTTGAGTGAACTACTTAAAATCAAGTATTTTGGCTCAAATAAGCCTAGACAAATTAATGCACTTCGATGTTGGTATTCATGTACTCTCAAACATTTACTTTAAAATAATGTGTAAAAGTGTCTTGACATATGTAGGTGCGCTAGAAGAATCTGCAGCTGAGGAGGAGAAACATTTTCTCAAACTGCAGAGCAGAGAAATACTGATGAGTGCTCTTACATTTGCAAAAATAAAAAGGAAAACATGTTTCCTGTCAGAGAGACAAGCCACACAGCTGCTTGCTTTAGAACACCATGCAACACCAGCAGTTTCAGGCTGTGGTTTCTGAATCTGTCTGAGGTACATGAAAGCAACTGCCAGTGTTTTGCATCTCACTGGGATCAACTTCCTGAAGTGAGCCTTCACCTTGCACTGCTCCAGGGCTGCTGCTGTCACTTTCTGGCTCCCAAGGCCAAACAAACTGGATGAGCTAGTGCTTTTCAGAACTCTCACTGCATCCTTGCACTGTGCTGCTCAACATATCTGCTTCCAGCAACACTGGGTGCAGACAGCAGAACCACACTCTGGCAGAAGCAAAGTCTATTTATTTGAGTCCTGTGCCATATTTCATCTCTAGTGCCCATGTATCTTACTCCTGTGAACCAGTCATTAACAAACAAGTGGGAATTACTTGTGCAGAATACTTATGGTTGTCTTTCTACTGTGCCCAGTAGTAAAACACTTCAGTGCATTTTTCCTACAGGAACAGAAGTACATATGAACCAGACAAAACACATTACTGCATTTCTTAAAGGTAGTACCCAGGCCTTTGAATAAAGATTGGCAGATGCAATGTGTTCTTTCAGTACCCATTAGTAACTGGTCAGTAACTTACCAAAGGAGGGCATTAAACCATAGTGTCTTTGTTGTTAAACCACATTTATCTGTTATGAAGGTTCTTGTGGAGCAGGTAATTTGTAAAAATTACTCCCATTTTGTAGACACATACACATTCTTCCTTTCAACAGGATTGCTAACAGACAATTTACAGTTTCTTCTTGTGGGGGCTTCTGCTGGTATTTTAGTAAATCTGCACAAGCTGGTACAAGATACACATATTTTTCATTCACTCTCACACTTTTATATTTGTGGGCAGACGTCCTATAAAGACCATTTGTCAGGTGAGGGTACTTAGTTGTTTAATAATGATTCTGACATCAAAGTGAGACAAAAGAATAGGAAATTGCTCTCTAGCTTCTGTAAAAGACCAGTGCCTGGATATTCCCATTAGGAATGTGTCTCTGTGCATTATCACCTACCACTGTGCAGAGTTGTTTACCACTTCATTACCTTCTGTATTTCAGGACACTGGAATATTAATGTTGTCAATGAATCAGGGAGTTCTATTGGCCATAGCCTATCATTAACCAGGGAGAGCAAAGGGCCATTTTATGACCTTTGGCTCCTACCTGGGAATCTCTCTCTGAATAAACTAACCGAAGTAATACATGTGGAGGCTTAATAATGATTTTCAGGAAGTTATGGGATGCTAATTTTCATATTGATTATATCTATTTGTATCCTGTAGTTCCTTAATTGCTAGTACCAGACAACACGACATTATGTGAAATCCTCTCTAGCTTACTTCTCAAGAAAAATACTTAACAACTATGCCTGGTAGAAAGGTGCAAACTGAAAAATACAGGCTATTCACTCCACTGCTTTCAGTGACCATCAGCTTAGGACATCCAGCAAATTGCCAGTGACACTGCAGATATTAAGATGTAGGACTTCCTAATGCCTGCCCCAAGCCACACAGTGGCTTTGAAATACAGAATAAGCAGGACAAAATGAGTGCTGAAGCAAGTCAGAAGCCTATACACGCTTCCTAGTTTCAGGCAGACATATTTTACAATGTAAAATTCCTATAATATAGAAATAACCCACAGAAACTTTGTAGAAAATTATGGCAAAGAATAAAAATTATTATTGAATACTCTAAGTAACAAATAGCATGGGTAGAATGCATTCACCTTATTTTTGAGCTTTATTTGGCTACATATAGAGTCAATCAAAAATTCCTAGAAGGATTTCCTCAATATAATGGCACTAAGATATACTACGACATCCACATTAGCAGCCAAATTAAAATATGAGAAAATATTGGAAAAGTCAAGATACCAAACTATATTTAGCTTCCACAACCATATATATATACAGGACACAGAGAAGAGTCAAAAGCCCCTCACCCAAATCACGAATGTTTTAATGAATATACAATCCTATAGAGAATGTGTCTTATAAAGGGAAAGTTTTCTGCAGCCCAGACTACCACTGTCTTTTTGCATTGGTTATCTGCCTCTTTGACACTCAGCCCACCTCTAGGAAAGCCAAAGCATCCAAAAAAGTATGCAGTGAAACTAAATGTCATCTGCAACTTTATGAAACTAGAGCTCCAGGAACCACAACATTTCACCTACAACCAAGTACAACGATGCAAAATTGATTCAGGAATATCTGAATACTGATCAGGCTCTGCCTTGCACCCTTTCAGCAGAAGACACGGCCACCACTCCATTTCTTGGCTGACTGCATACAACTAAGAGCAGAAATAAAAGCCTGAATTTGCTTCCAAAAGATACCCTTGGGCACAGCCCTAAGCAAAGGTTGGTGTTTAACCTTCCAGTGGGAGTCACAGGAGGTAATGTGTCCCAGAGCCACACCTCAGGGGCCAAACTTAAATACATTGTTTCCTCATTGCTTCAGGGGGGTAATAATTTACTACTCAATCAGCAGCATTGCCCATCATCTTGTGGCATGTCTGATGTGAGGCTTAGACTGCCTCTCTTCCATGTTTTCTGTCTCCACGCTCTGAGACGGTTGTGAATGTTGCCACGGAAGGTTGCCTGCACACAGAAAGGAATGAAAGTGTGTAAGAGACAGCCTTTCTTCCACAATTACTTTTGTAAGTGCCTAGTCCAGATAAGTCACCAGATAAGAGAACTGAATCTCCAACTGAATTTATGTAGACATTCTCCACAAGACCTGGCATTTCCTTATGGTACTTATTAATCTTTTCTATATAATTTAGATTTATTGCTTCTTTGTAATTCCTTATTTTACCTGGTTGTAGGCAAAGGAATAGAAGGCAGTATTTACACCCTGGCAAAGGGTGATCAAATAAGGCTTGGAAGGAAGAAAAGGGTACTTGCTCTGCTCCTTTTATTTGTTTCATATCCATAAACTTAACAGAATTTATATGAGGGGTTTAATTTTATTATATGTAAAAATAGTCCAAAAATAGTTTGCAATATCTTAGGACGAAATCATTATTGAAAAATAAAAGAGAAAGCTTATAAAAGATTGCACACTTCACTAGAACTCATGAAATAGTTGGAATCGTAAAAGTATGGATTTAATTAAGGTTTTTCCCAAACTTAGCCAGATACCTTAGCATCTAGAAATTTGCCTTTGTTTTTTTTTTTTTTTTTTTTTTTTTTTTTTNTGTTTTGTTTTGTTTTTTGTTGGTTCCTTGCTTGGTTTTCACTTTGAAACTCATCAACTCATAAAAATTCTCCTGCCATGAAGAAAAATTTGCTTCTATTTTACCAAAAAGACAGTGTAGGTGCTTCAAATCCTTCAATTAAACCTGAATTACTTGGCCTCTCTCTCTTTTTTTTTTTTCTTGTTTTGCAGTAGTTCCACTTGCATTATCATCTTTAATGTAAAGGATTAAACTGACTTGAAGAAGGGAAAGCAAAACTATTCAATAAAGTTTTAGGGCAGGAAAGTCTTACAGATATAAAACAATTTCCCATTTCCTTTAAGAAAAAGCTGACTTTGGACTCACTTTCTATCATGTTTTACTGATTGACAGAGTCAAACCAAGCTAAAGAATTGGCTTCTCTGACTTGTTCCTATTAAAATAAGTTTTGTTAGGAATCAACACCTGCTACTAATTTTAGAGTTTCTCATTCTCCTGAACTGCAATTCCTTTACAGAGTTGCAGAATGTGTTCCTGGGTAAAATTTGGTCCAAATACAATGGGATTCAAAACTATCATTACTTCCAGTCTCTTGTGATAGCCCACTAGGAGTACTGCCTTCAGCTGTGGGGCCCTCAGAAGAAAAAGGACATGGATATATTGGAGCGGGTCCATGTCATGGGTTGAAAAAAGTAATTTTTTACCTGTAAGGAATTTGACTACTTTCTTCAGACCTGAAAGAACCAATTAGCTGGTTAGTTCTAAGATGGACACTCTGTTTAGCCACTTAAGAAGCTGGATATGCCTCTGTGACCACATTTAAGAAAGGAGAAACCCGGGAATCTCTCTCTTGCTTCTGGCTTTTACCAGGTAACAGAGGGCCCATGCAGCCTGGTGGGGCCAGCCAGGCCCAGGCCAGGCCCAGCCCTCTCAGTCGGGCCCTGCCCACTCTGTGGGGCCAGACTGGGCCCACTCGGCCGGGCCAGGCACGGCTGAGATCCTGCTGCAGCTGAATCCTGGCCTGGCTGCTGAGATCGCAGCCGCTCCTGTCTCCCCTCTCTCCGGGAAAAGTCTGCAACAGCTTCGGCCACTGCCCAGCAGAGATCATGTGACAGGGCCTGGCAGAGATCACAACTCTCTCAGTGCACAGGTGAAACTTACAGACATCAATCCGCTCTCGAGTGAGAGGAAGGGAAAGAGTGCAGGCACATGAAGAAACCAACATGAAGACCTCAAGGTCAGTGAAGAAAGAGCCGAAGCCCAGAGGGAGGAGAAAGAGGAGATGCTTTAAGCTGAAATTATTTTGTAAAGCCATGGTGATGGACTAAGATATATTAGACTGTTCCTTGTAATTCATGAATGCAATTGGGGGGATGCAGCGTTCTAACTTAGCTTCCACCAAGGTGGGGTTCTGTGGTCCCCCTGTCATATCAGTGGTAGGGGCGGATTCTGTGCCCATATGTCTTGATGGGATTGATGTTCACTGTGCACCAGTGTCAACTAAGGCCTCAACCCTTTGCTTTTCTACCAGAACAGCTCATCCTTAAAATAGTATCCCAGGAGACAGAGATGAGCCCTTGAAAGCAGATGCAGGAAGAACTGTATGTCAAGGGAAGGGAAGATTTCCTTTCTGAGTGGCTGATTTGCTGTGATATTTGAGCCAAAAGAGAACTGTTTTCTTGTGGAAAAGTCTCCATGGCATGGACTCCTCTCCCTAAGTAAACTGAAGAAAGACTATTTTAGAGGTGGTAAACTGACTGAAAGTCTCAGGTTTTGTCTCTTTACATTGTTGGTGGGAAAGAGAAAATGAGGTGAGGCGAGAAGTGTCTGAAAGTTTATTCTGGTCCTTATTATTTTCCTTTTAGTTCTGTTAATAAAACTGTCTTTATACCTGTACAGTTTTGAGCCTGCTTTGCATTTCTCCTAATCCGTATCCCACAGCAAAAAATGAGTAAATAAGTTTGGTGGGTGCACTGGTGTTTCGACCAGAGTGCTCAACCCACTACATTGAATTGCTGCGCTGTGTGAGGAAGTGAACTAAAACCAGTACAGTCCAGAGGAGGGCCACAAAGATGATCACAGAGCCAGAACACCTCTCTGATGAGGAAAGGCTGAGAATTTGAGCTGTTCAGTCTGTAGAAGAGAAGGCTTCAGGGAGGGCTTGTGGCATCTTCCAGTGCCTAAGCAGAGCCTACAAGAAATCTGGAAAGGGACTTTTCTACAAGGTGATAATGATAGGGGATGGGATGATGGCTTTTAAATGAAGGAAGGTAGATTTGGATTGAATGTTAGGAAGAAATTCTTTGCTGTGAGGGTTAGTAAAGCAGTGGAATAGGTTGTATAGAGAAATTGCAAATACCTTATCCCTAGAAGTGTTCAAGGTAACCTGGTTTAGTGGAAGGTGTCCCTGTTCATAGCATGGATTTTAGAATTCTCAAGGTCACTTCCCAACCCAAATTATTCTATGATTCTTTTTATAACCCAAGTAGTCTCTGAAATTTTGGAATATTGATCTTGTCCCATCTAGATGTGGCTCCCTTCAAGATGCACTGTGTTCACTCACTCTTACAATTACACATAAGGTTTTAGGCCTTCCTTGTTCTTTCTATTGATCCTTTTCATTCTCTTCCATATCTTGTTCTTATCCTTTGAAACTTGAAAATAGCTGATGAGCTAAATAATGAAGGGGCGGCATAAAATGTCAAGTACCATATGGCAGGATGTGTTAAAGCTTTAACTTA
Organism: Chaetops frenatus; assembly: GCA_013400775.1. Lineage (NCBI taxonomy): Eukaryota > Metazoa > Chordata > Aves > Passeriformes > Picathartidae > Chaetops > Chaetops frenatus. The sequence continues at coordinate 64,887 of VZTR01014313.1, forward strand.
ACAATACATTGAAAAATATGTGGTGTGATATTATAATTTTATTTCCTTCTAAATCTGTAATTAATTGGTAAGAATAAATCTCGCTTCATTTAGTCATATATATGTTCATATTTGTACCAGAACAAAATATACTTTAAATTGATTGAAACTGCTGTCTTACCTGTCATACAGACTTCATGGCAACTGGATAACCAGTACAATTATGGCACTGCAATAGTTATGGAAAATTATATATATGTATAATAGTTATGAAAGTGATTTGCAACCAATAGGAGAGGACAAGCTTTATAATTAGGTAATTTAAAATCTTGTTATTTTTATTTCATTTTTCTCTAGACTGCTGATCTCCATTAACAACAACTGAGGAAAGACATCTTTTGTTATTTATTTTCAAGAGCTTACCAACTTAGCTGAAGTGGGAGAACTTACAAGCCTGTGCATTGCTGGAGTAGGACCATTCTTAAGAAATGCATCTTCAATTGATCCAGTACTGAAACTTTTTAATTTCTCAAGTAAAACATGGGAATGTGACCTCTTTCTGAATGCAAAATGTATACAATATATTACTATTGTAATTCACGTGCAATGTAGAATCATAAAATGGTTTGGGTTGGAAGGAACTGTAAAGATCACCTCGTTCCAACCCCCTACCATAGGCAGAGACACCTTTCACTAGACCAGGTTGCTCAGAGCTCCAGCCAATCTGACCTTTAACACTTCCAGAGATGAGGCAACCACAACTTCTCTGGGCAACATACTCCAGTGTCCCACCATCCTCACAGGAAACAATTTCTTTCTACTATGGGGCAAAAGTTCCTCTCCAGATTTCTTGTAGCCCCATTTATGTAACAAAAGGTTGATCTAAGCTCTCTCTGGAGGTTTCCCTTCTCAGGGCTGAACAACCCCGTTTCTCTCAGCCTGTCTTTTTAGGTGAGCTGCTCCAGGCCTCTGATTGTCTTCATGGCCCTCATCTGGACTCACTAGCACTACTTTTATTATGCTCATATCAGTGACCAGAAAAAAGTACAAAATAGTACTAATGTGTCTAATTCACTCCAGGTATAAATCTAGATACCTAAAGTACAGTTGGATGAGTGGGATGTTCTTCCATTTATTTGTCTTTCTACAAGCACCTAAATTCTTTCCCCATACCAGACTTGGTGCATGACAGGAAATAGTATATTAAACTTTGCCTGATCTGATAGCACACAATGGACTGGTAACCTTGAAACCAAGATTCTTCCATTAGGTAAATCATTATATCCTTGTTCAAATTCCAGTAAAAAAGAATTTTCTTTATTCTTTTGCCATCTTGAGATGAGCAGATGTCAAACTCCAACCATTACTGTTCAGCTTTAAAACTTCTCTCTTATAGAGGTGTATAACAGAAACCATATTGTCAGGCTATAATGACTCTACTGTTTGGGGGTTTTTTTAGAGGGGGGAGAGGGTTATGTTTAAATACCTGAAGTACATAAGTTTGGATAATAAAAAAAAAATAATAATAATAGTTCAACAGTGAGTGTTCTGAATTGACAGAACATAGTGTTTTGGGGAATCATCTATAGCTACACTTATGCTATGAAAAATCGCTTGGAGTAGAAGAGGTTAGGCCAGAGGGAAAAAAATACTGAATAAAATTATACATACCAGTTTGTATTTTATGCTGAAAGTATGTACTAGGTTGTCTGCAACAATTAACGTGCCGTATTGCTGACAGTTGTCACATTGCAAGGAAGCTTGATGTCTCCATGAAAGACTATGCTTGAGAGAAGCAATGGGATGGCAAATTAAAGAGGTGATAAAGGAAATGAAGTTTTGCTGGCAAGAGATCTTTTTCTGATCTAGGATACTGAGAATCTGGATTCACACAGAAAGTGAAATCAGACTAGGATGATGTACATCTTAGTGTTTTAAAGATAAGATGACCTAAATAATTCTTTGCTAAACTTTTATTTCTGAATTTCCAGACATGCAGTCCCTAAAGGGATTCATCTAGAAGTATTGGAATTTGACCTGTAATTCCACCAATGGAAACAGCAGACTTCCATATAGTCTTACCTGGCTATCTTCCCTACAGGGCACAAGAACACACCAGTACATAGTGGAACTTGGTCAGGTTCAAGGAGATCTGTCCAGCACATTTCAACTTAAATTTACATCCCTCTGTAACATCTGCCTGCCCTTCCTCACTTGCTAGCGATTTTTCTAAAGTAAGGGCAAATGTCCCAGGGTTCTTCTTAGCTCATCTGTCACTGTCTGTCCAGACCTCTCCCATGTAAGGGGGAAATGTACTCTGTAAAATAAACCTTACCTTATAAGCTCATCATGAAAGAAAACTAATAAACATGACCAACAACGGTTCAGTCCCGTTTGTATAGACTAGTCCAACACAGGAATTCACTAACTCATTACTTAATTCATGAGTTTCTAATTCAGATGCTCTATATATCATAACTTGTTACTCATGCACCTATGAACAAAGTAGTTACCTAGCTGATGGTGAGAATGCTCATCCTTCTTCCTTCCCTATGATGCAGGCACTCCCTATATTCCACCAAGAAGCATGAAAAGTTTGTGAGTCCAGTTGCTGCTGGATCCACCTCAAATTTTTGGGAGGTAAGCTGATGTATTTATACCTTCCAGTTTGGATGTCTGGTCTATTTCCATCCATTTTTACTGGATTCTGAGGAAACTTACAGAAAACTGCTAATGCAAGGATTCTGCAGGAGATCATAAGTTGTGGGCAATAGTGGGCGCACAATGATCTTTAGCCATTTCTGGCCAATTATAGCCTGCCTACGTGTTGCCCACATTTTGAGTTAATGGCACTGCTCCTAGCATGGCCTTAGCATGAGCTGTGTGACAGCCAAAATTTGAGTGAACAGTCACACTCTATTTAGACAGAATAATCTGGTCATTAGTCTGCTGTCAGTGGTAGGGCTACCCAAAGAAAGGTCTACATATTTCTCTACTTCAGACATGAAAATTATTTGTGAAAAAAAATTAAAAACAAAAGCTCAGGAGATAATTTTTGGAAATGGAACTCCAGAAGACATTCTTCCTTTATTCTGGCAAACTGTATTTACTGTTTAGAAACAGAGTTTAGCAATAGCAGCCTAATGGCACCTAACTCATGCCCGATTTCATTACCAGTTGGTGTTGGTGAGTGCAATACTTGCAATGCTATATATATTAGATATAGATGAAAATACAGGATTTTAACAATAATAACTGAACATTATGTGTAACTTACCTCCAGAAGAGCTGTGTTCAAATTGGCCTGTTCTTATTAATGATTGTGGCATTCTGCAAATTTGTTTTATAAATTCTCAAGCACGCAAGTTAAAGAAATGAGAAATGTGCATTAGAGCATGTTCTCTCTTGTCTCTGCAGAATAATCACTGTACTTGCAGTCTGCTTTTATATCTAAAAATGGGTTTTTATTACAGGGAGCCAAATTAATATTTTTTCAGCACTCAAAAGGAGAGATCCCACTTCCTCTTTCCTCCATTTTCCTTCTCTAATCAAACACTGCTTTCACCTTCTGTTAACTCTGGCACTTGTCTGCTTGCATTGTGAACTTACTCAAGCTAAACACACACATATTTTTGCTCAGGTAGTGAGTTGAGTCATCTTAGCATGATCAAAGAAGCAGTGCCAAAAGCTGGGAAGAGGCAACTACACAATTGAAAGCACAGAGACAGATCTCAGCTGCAAGGTGACACCAATTTACACACACAGTCCATGAAAACTTACTATTACTGAACTTCTTATTGTAGGCAAAGTTATTACTGGAGCAAGGCACTGTGTTGCTGTTTATTTTACTACCACACATCATGGCTACATAGTTTTTGCATTAAAAAAACATTTTGTCTAGATTTGGATAGAATCTGTTTAATTTTCTTTTACAAGTACCAACAGCATGCAAGTTGATCCTTGCAGTTTATTTCATAATACACTTCATTTAATCCAGTACTGTACCAGTAATTTTTTCCTAAAAAAATGGGAGAAACCTTGCAGTCATTTGTGCTGAGTATAAAGAGGTTAGGTGAGGAAAAGCAGAGGGAAAGATGTTTTCTTGTTAATGGGAGACAGTGTCAAAATAAATGTTCAACATAGAGAAGCAGCCATGGTCTCCCTTGGCTTATTAAATAAATGCATATAAAATACAACAGTTAGAAAGATATTCAGTAAGCGTGTCTCCTGAAATATTGATAACAAAATTTTCAAAAAGAACATAAGGGCTAAAATTCTTTTACATTCCCTTAGATGACTTCTTAAAGCTCAGTTTTCTCTAAGGGTTTGAGGTCAAGGTCAATCCTTTATATCTTTTAAGTGCTATATATGTCAGAGTATAGCACAACTACAGTACTATTTTCAGGGCAAAGAGCAGAGAACAGACCTGTGCTGAGCACTGAGGAGATAGCAGGTTGCAACCTTAATAAAATTAAGGTAGGCTCTGCCCTTCCATGATTGTGGTAGCTGACTCCATGCTGTTTCTAGGGAAGAAGAATAATTGCTTATTTACCAGTATTGACATGAAGAAGCATGTTATTTAAGAGATGCATTCCATGAAATATTGGAAGTCTGAAATTGCAAGCAGATTTGGATTACTTAGGACTTTACACTTATATCCCACATCCTTCTGATACATGTGCTCAAAAAAACCAAGATGATACAATATGTAAACACTGCTGCAGTTCCCTGCAGCACAGGCAACAGACTTTACAAGATATTTATTCTAACTGGAAACTAGCTAGCCAAGGGGTGAGCATTGTGGCTACCTCAGTGTAGAGCTCTGTTCCTGTGCAATTATTATAACTGTGAAGCAGGATATGTTACTGAGAGTGAAGTCTGAGCTGAAGTCAGTCAAGCCTCCTATTTTTGTATGGCATTGAGCTGCCCTCTGTAGACACACCAGCTTACTCAGAACTAGCTCCAGCTTTATGTATAAAGCTGCCCTCTGTGACAGAGACATATTCAAAGTTTCAGGCTTTGGACAGAAGGGTCTGCTTTACAATCCAAGTAAGGTTCCATTGTACTGCACCATTATCTGGATGAGTCTATTGCCTAAGTAACAAGCCATTTATTAAGCACACCATGCAAAGCACCATGTTGCAAGTTCATCTCTGCTTGCTGTTTGAAGCAGTATAACCCAAGCATTTAAGAGTCCTAAAGGAGTCAGGGACTCAATAGACGTGAGAGAAGTCATGTTGCATGTATTTACTGGTAATAACCAATTATCCAGTCAGCATTAACTTGCTCATAATTGAGATAAAGCAGATTAGTGGATGGGCACAGCATTTCAAAGGAGTTCTAATCGTCCAGTAGCTCAACACATTACATGATTTTGGTAAAATACATGAACCATCAGTTCAGTGGAAATATGAGAGATATAGACTATAGTCAAGAAACTGATAAACAGAAAAGCAAACAGAGAAATGTGGTTTTAAAGCCACCACCTTACCACTAAAGCTGACAGAACTGTTGTGTAAAATCTGAAAAAGGGGCCCACTGCTCACTGAAAAAAAACAAACCTGGAAGCTTTGACAGAATACCTAGCAAACAATATTTCACTGTGTCCAACTGGGGAGAAATCTTGATAATCCCTGTTGCTCAAAAGCATAATGTACAGGATGCAAAACTCATAACAAGTTGAAAACAGATACTGTTATTGTTTTTACTGCATATTAAACATGCCGTATATTAGCAGGAATTTGCACTAAGAACATTCAAAGATGTATGCACAGAACAGGCAGCTAACCCCAACACGTATTTTGTTTCTTTTCAGAAGGAATTATCCTGTGAAGTCCTATAGCATGGACTTTTAGGTCTATGGAATTCCAGTCCATCAATATCATCAGATTCAGATATGTAAAGTTGTTGGGGTACAAAGGACAGATAGCACTCTGGACCTTATTAGCACAAGAGATCTGATAGACAAAATGCCTTGGCAGGAGCAAACAGAACTGTGGACATTAAATCAAGATAGCTGAAGACTGAATTAAGGGTTTACCGGAAAGGAAAATTACATCAACTTCTGCAATCAAGAAATGTTGTAAAATGTATAAGTTTGCTTATGTGATTATTAACCCAATCATTGTAGTAAAGAATTATTAACCTTCCTAGAATAGTATATAAATGTGTGTAGTTCACAATAAATTCAGATTCTGACCACAATCAGTCTCTCTATCTCTCTTCATCAACAATATAAAGTGACTTTTAGGGTTTTAACCACCTGGCAACAGAATATTTCCATGTGAAATCGCCAAGTTAATACAGGTTTACATCTCTTCCCTACTGTCCAGCATTGTTGCAAACTTTATGATGAAGAATTGAAAAGACATCAGAAACACCAGGAAAACCATACCAGACCCAGATTTTGGGTCTATCAAGTGCAATTAGGAGATAATACACAAAAGGAAAAAACAACAAACCAGACTAAAAACCAGTTAAGACATGCTCAACCCCCCATAATATCATATCTAAAAGGAAATGCATCAACAAAGGAAAAAATGCTTGCCAGGCACTAACACATGAGCAAAGACATAACTCAGGTGGCACATCATGGTTTAAAAACTCAGGAGCAGCATTTACTAAGTTATTGTTTTATGCAGTAGAAATAATGTATATTATGTTCAATATATCTTAAATACCATCTCTCAGAACTGTTGGGAAGGATGAAAGTATGACAAGAAAGTCTCAGGGATATGTATGCTTAGCAGAAAGATTTTCAAATGTAGATTCTGAAGAAGGAATAGAGATGGAAGCAAGGTTTGATATAGAATAAAGAAATTGCTGAGCCAGTCTTAATGGATAACCATAGTCTTAATGGATAAAGGAGGCAAAGGGTATGTTAGTTAGAAGGGGTTTTTATGACTTAGAACAAAGGATAAACCCACCTCAAACAAGAAGATGTTTTTACCAAGCAGAAAGATAGCACAGGCAAACAAGTCAGCAAATGTTGCAAGTAGAAAAAAGGTCTCAGAATTTTCCACTGCAAGGAAACTGAAAAACAACTTCTAGCTTAAACTGTAATGTACTGACTTTTAGTGATTGGAGAATACTAACATGAATATGGTAATTATAGTAGTTGTGATAGGCTACAGATAAAAGTTAAGGTATAGATTGGTTCTACTG
>VZTR01014315.1:0-23390 GCA_013400775.1 Chaetops frenatus
CTCCAGCCCAAACCAGCACAGGATTCATTATTTTTATTTGCTCCTGCAAGATTGTGTTATTATTACATATGCTTATAAGAAAGCTTGTTGTCAGAGTATAAAGAAATCAAGAAAGGAAATATGAACTGTTTGTTGCCAGGTAAGGGCTGGAGCAGTGGTTTGAATATTCTGTATATGGACCAGCTCAAGATAGCTCTGTACTATACAAATGATGGTAGTACTTTTTAAGTCTGGCATTCCACATTTCTAAATTAAAAGCTGCCTCCTGAAGAAGAATAGAATGAATTCTGAATATGGTCTCACAAATATTCTGTTTCTAGAAAACTCCCTGTGTCTCCAGAAAGGGCATTCAGTTCAGGAAGCAATCCTTTGAAAGATTTTGATTTCACAATCTTGTGCAGTATCCCAACTATTTTTGCTGCATGAATCTTGAGTTCTATAGCAGACATAAATGTGGTGTCTCTACACAGAAAAATAGTGTGTATCATTACACATTATTTATTTCCTTGTATTAAAACTTTATCTGGCTTTAAAAGAGTTTTCAGGATGTGTAATGGATGAGGTCTTAATTTCCCTTCACCTCAAGTAAGTGTTGCAAGGTTGTTATTTTAATTTTGGTGTGGGGAATTTTTTTTGTAGATGTGAATGATGTGATTGAAGTTTGTGAAGCTTGTGTGATGAATGTGGATTTTTATGATAATTTTTAAATATGTGATTCACAGAGGCAAGGTGTGGAACATGTAGTGTTTGCATGGCAAGGTTTTGGTAGCAGGGAGCTACAGGAGTGGCATCTGTAAGAAGCTGCCAGAGGTTCCCCTACATTTGACTGATCCAATGCCAGTGCAGACCCACTGCTGGCCAAGGCAGAGTTCAACAGCAGCTTTGGGTATAACATACCAAAGAAGAGGGTGGGGATGGGTGGTGAATTGTGCATGGACAACTTCAGCCAGAGTGATGAGTGAGAATTTGTGAGAGAAACCACTCTGCAGGCACCAAGGTGAGTGAAGAAGGAGGAGGAGGAGGGGGAGGAGATGCTGCAGGCACCAGGACAGAGATTCCCCTGCAGCCTGTGGTGCAGCCCACGGTGAGGCAGGATGTGCCTCTGCACCCCATGGAAGCCCATGGGGAAGTAGAGATCCACCTGCAGCTTGTGGAGAATCCCAGGTCAGACTGGGTGGATCTGCCCAGAGGAGGCTGTGACTCTGTGAGGAGCCCAAGCTGGATCAGGTCCTTTGCAGGGCCTTGTGGCGCTGTGGAGAGAGGGGCTCTGTGCTGGAGCAGGTTTGCTGACAGGACCTGTGACCCTGTGAGAAACCCACTGCTGGAACTACTCCTGAAGGACTGCATCCTGTGGAAGGGACCCATGCTGGAGCAGTTTGTGAAGAATTGCAGCCTGTGGGAAGGACTCTTGTTAGAGAAGTTTGTGGAGTCCTTCTTCTGAGGAGAAAGGAGCCGCAATGTGTTTTGAATGGACCACAACATCATTCCCTGTCTCCCTGCACTGCTGTTGAGAAGGAGGTAGAGATTTTAGAAGTGAAGTTGAGCCTGGAAAGAAGGGAGGGATGGGGGAGAGAGACGTTTCTCAAGATTTCTTTTTATTTCTCATTGTCTTTCTCTGATTTTATTTGCACTAAATCAAACCAATTGCCCCACACTGAAACTGTTTTACCTGTGAAAATAAATGGTGAGGGATCCTTTCTGTTCTTATCTTATCCCACGAGCCCTTCCTAATATTTCCCTTCCCCCTGTCGAGCAGAGGAGGGGAGTGACAGAGAGGCTTTTTGGGCACCTGTCATCCAGCCAGGATCAACCACCAGAACCCTCCTCCTTCAAAATATATGATCCACAACTGATCAGGAAAGGGTATCTCAGCATCAATCAATCATTATTAATCATCTCAACTGAAAGTGTCTCCAGGGGATAGTAAGTGACATTGACATATATTATTTACATTTACACAATTATTAACTTATATTACAACTATTAACTTTTTATGTTCAAAAATCTAAATTTTGATTTTCGGTAGATTTGGGAAATTTCCAAAAAGATAGTAATGAACACAGTTCATACATAAACATAATAGAAGTGACCATGCAGATATTGCAGATATCTCATGTTATCTAGAACAGTCAGATATTTCATTAAGTTTTCATGTTTAATTTTAAGCTATTTTTATTTACTAATGTTGAAATGTGTAACTGTGGAGGTGAAACACACTGGACTAATTATTTTTATTGTCATTATTAGTATTTGTTATATTTTAAGGTGTATCATGATAAATTCAGTTATATATTACCTACGCTGAAAGCTAACCATTTTATTTGTAGATTTAAGGTAATGGGCATTCAGCTTTAAAAAATGGTTCTGATATCCTGTAGCTTCTCAATAATAATATGCTCTTACATTACAACAGAGAAGGATGGATTATGGGCTTTTCAATTTGCACCAGGCATATTAATTGCAGAGTAGGATTTCCACATAAAATATCAATGTACTGGAACAAACTGTTAATGTACCAGAATATGAACACTTACATTCATTTCTTGAGATTTAAAAGCAATCTTCTTTTCCATATATCTAAATAGTATTTTTTTAAGGTCTGCTAATGAGAACAACGTAACCAATGTTTTCTGAAAACCTTAATTAGATGAAGTGTTAATAGTGATTTCCTAGTCATTGTTCTGGCAAACAGTACAACAAGCCATTAAAGAAAGAAAAGAACTTACAGGATATGGAAAAACTTTAAAGCAGCTTTTAAGAAACATGCCATGGAAGATCAAATTTATGTTGTATTAGAGAGAAAAGAAACATTGAATTAAAATTTTACTTTTCTTCTTGTTGTTTTTATTGTTCTGGGGTTTGTTTGTTTGTTTGTTTGTTTTGTTTTGTTTGTTTTGGTTTGTTTTGTTTGTTTTTTCCCTTGGAAAAGATATTCCTAGACTAATAAAAGTGTACTTGGAAGTGAAGTTCAGCTGAGAATTTGCAAAGTATTTGTAATGATATAGAATAGCAAGTTTATAGTTTATGTGTTATCTAATTGGTTTGAATTGCACACAAAGAAGCTAAGAAATTTATTTAAATAGGTAATAATAATACTGAAAATTTTGCTCTATAAAAAGAAAATTCTTTAAGAGGAGGTAAGTAAAGAGTTATGACTCTTAATAGTACAAAAGGGGTTGTTTACAACCATTATCTTATTATTTATACACCTAGGCAAGTGCATATCTTCTCATTCACTTTCAAATACTAGGCTATAGCTGCTTAAAAAGATGTAAATTAATTCCTTCTTTGTTTATGTGGTTTTGTTTTATGACAGCTCTGTTTCACACTACTAATCTTTAATGGGTCTTCAATTTCTTTTTCCTTTTTCTTTAAAACAGCAAATGAATGCAGGCCCTTCCTTCTAAAGCCAAAAAGAAAGAGAAAAAATATTTAAGTTTTCATGCCAGAGCTGCAGGCTGTGAATTATCCCACTAGGGAAGAGTGGAAATACCACCCACATAATCCAACAAGAGCCTTGATTCATTTTGTGTCTGAAGCAATCGTTGTGGTCTTACAAAGCTGAAATGAGTTCCCTTTGCAATCTCCACAGGAGAAAAAAACCGAGACTATCTTCCTTACAAGTTCAAAGCAAGATTCCACCTTTTAATTTATTTTTACTCCGATTTCTCATTTTTAGTTTTCTTCCTTAATTTCTCACTATTTTGCAACTACCTTGAATTTACATATAACAATGGAATTGAACATGAGACAGGATGTAAAGAGGAGCCAAGCATTATCTTCCCAGGCCTATCGATCCCAGCTGAACTTGTGAGAAGTGATTTGGTCAATGCATGAGAACCAGATACGAGGACCTTTGCAGAGCTTGTTTTTAGGGCTCCTGTTTGTTCCAGGACAGTCAGAAAGCCTTCCTGGCTCACAGACACAGGGAGTTAATTACCCTCTGTTAAAGAACCCAGTGGAAGCACCTGTCTAGGGTCCTCTCTAAATATGCAGGACTCCCCTCAGTATGCATAGATGCTATAGAGCTTCCTGCAGATCATCACTAGTGAATAAGGAAGAGAGAGGTATTAAATTCTGCCTTTTAGGTTCTTTACTCAAGGCTGTAGGGAGGTCTTGTCCTCTTGGGATCCTAATGCTTGAATTTTAACTTAGATAACTTTAAAGTGCTCAGGATATATATATACACATGCATACATATATATATATATATACACACACATATATATATATATATACACATGCATACACACATATATACATAAAAATCCNACATACATATATATATATACACACCCACACCCATATATATACAAATTGGTTTTTTTTTTTTTAATGAGCTGCATTAATGACTTACAAGTTCAGCTATTGACAGAAGAAATGATGACTGCAGTAAAAGTCAGCTAGTTGCAGTACTTGTCTAGAAACAGTTCTATTGCCTCAGAAAATTCATCATACTCTTGCTGTGCATTTCTTCATACAGTGATGTCGTCAAAAGGCTGTATTAATTAGGACAAGAGGACAGAAGGAAAAAGGGAGAGAGAAAGGGAGAAAGCTGGTTGGTTTCAATTCTCTCTTGATGAAGATGGAATTAAATGGATGTTTTTATCAGATGGACTAGTGGATCTTTGTAGGTCCCTTCCAAACTGGACTATTCCATTCCATATCTGCAGTGGATATCTTGGACGTGAGATTAACGCTTCTGATCTACGTGAAGTAGAAATTGCAATTGTATGTTTACTGTGTGTGAGCAGGTACACTTTGAAAACACTTTCCAGATCAAAACTCTCAGCTGAGTTGGATTGCTACATAAACAATTTCATGATACTGACCAAGATTAGGTGCAGTGATCTTCTTGGTTCTCTCAAGAACTTGTAAGGATGTGGAAGAGCTCATCTCTTAATCTGATTTCAGAAGCCTTCATCATAAAAGGGTTATAGGTGTCAGATGCAAGTAAAGATTTGAGCTAAAGAATTTAATTTCATTGTAATTTCATTGTTAAATAGTAAAAATTATTAAACATTCCAGTACTTTATTGCTAAAATATTTCTCTGAATTTAAACTGAGGTTTAAATTCAAGTTATATAACATACAGTTCTAAGTATTTCATCACATCTATATGTGTTTAAATCCATGTGTGTTTTAGATTTAAAACCTGCTTATTCTAGTGACAGCAGGAATATGGCCCAGAATTCAGTGAACTCACACAAATTCTTCTGAGACCAGTGAAGTTCTAAAGAGATATAGGCAGTGTATTTAATATGCCTTAGACATGCTTAGGCATATGTAATGAACTTGTAGTCATCATTGTTTTAAGATTCCATAAAAAAAATATAAAACTGAAAAAATTCATGTCAGCTCACCACTTTTCAGTTTACTCATAAATCATAGCCTAAGCTGTATTTTGTTATGTATATTTAGGAGCTGTAATCTCTGAAAAGCTTGCCAGGCATTGCCTGTGAACTCAGACTAATAGGCATCCTAAACAGAAAAGGGACCTGAATTCAGGGGAAATAACAGTTCTGAGAGCTCTGGCATGGTCCTCGTTGCCAGGGAAACCTCTTCTTTGTCTCTACGTGTTCAGAATGACTGCCTCATTAGACACTGAACCTGATCATCACGTTGCACTACCAGGAGAAAAAAATAAGGAAGGGGAAAAGCTGAGAGTTCCACAAGTCTTTAAGAAAATGCCAAGAATAGGGGTAATCTTAAATAAATCTACGTGGAACTATCATTATAATTATGTTCAGTAAGAATAAATCTGCCCAGGCTGCTTCTTTCCACATTTATTTGCAGGTGGAGGTGAGCAATTCTGGATTATCTTTCACTGAATTGAAAAAGGAAAAAGAGAAAAAGAAAAAAAAATAAAATTGAACACAAAACTGGTGAATTGCATATTTTATCTAAAATAGATGTCTTCCTTTTAAATATTGAAAAATACCTATTTAATAAGGTCATTCTGCTTATTTAACTGGCTGAGACATTGTTTTAGCATTTCTATAGCAGATTTTATTCATGGAGTCAGAAGCATAAAATGTCAGGGAAAAACCTATATAGGTGCATTTATTATTCTGATCATAAAGAGGAGTGGTGAAAAAATAGTAAAACTTGAAAATATATAGTGACAAGAGAGTTGCTTTATGTTTACTACTAAGTTTTAATCAAGATCCTAAAAACAGCAGCACATAAACTTCTGAAGTGCAGCAGAACTGGATGCAGTTTCAAGGCATTACTCATTGGCAATAAAACTATGAACCCAAGGTCCCTCAGGAGCTCAGCTCCTGACCTTGGCTGATGAGAGAAGCTGTTGAAAACAGGGCCAGAGCTTAACCTCCACCCTCTGTGGTTTATAAATATCAACATAGGGAAGGGATTTTAAAGTCCTCATCCCAACAAGTCTGTCCTCTGAAAAGAAAAATGAAATCGAAATCATGGGTGAAATAGTTAAGGAATGCCTGACTTTACTCTTATTTATGAAGAGGGAAAGCAACCAAGCTAGACCTCTTTTATTCTTACTTTTTTTTTTCAACTGTACCAGATGTGAAACTGAATAGTTGGGTGCAAAACCAAGAGAGAGCCTGACCAGGTGGTCCGAGATTAACTGATTGCATTCCAAAAGCATAAAGAAATTACATGAACTAAATTTACACATACCTGGAGCCATTTTCCTTCTTAGTAAGTGATAAACTATGCTGAATCTCTTTACGTTGCCTAAGCGACAGTATTCAAATTAATATATTTTTTTTTTTAAAGAATGCTTTTCATCTAACAAACATTTCAGGGATTTCTTTTCCCCTCCTCTGGGCTAATATTGTTAAAACAGGACTTACCAATTGCAGCTAGAAGAAAAGAAAAAAGAAATGGCTGAGTGTAATCACCTATCCAGTACATGGCAAGAATATACACAAAGTTGCTCTCCTTGGAAAGTAGTTCTTTTCAGTTCTGTGCTGAAATATTTTCAAAATTCAAGGAGAGTTAAGTCACTAATAAGAGAAATAATTTGTCCAAGAGGGGACTTGAGGCAGAGAAAGCTATTCTGGAGGGCTCCTGTAACGACGAGTGTTCTTTCCTTTCTGTATTTTAAACAGTTACACATAGAGAAGATGAAGATATTTAAATTTAATATGCAAGGCAAGAAGATGTAGCAGGAATGGTACTAGAATATTGTTTGAAGCAGGTCTGATGTGCAGGTGTGAAGTAAGTTCTCTTTGTACCACTAATTTAATAAATTTTGGTAAATACAGAGAAAGTAAATGGTTCCTCTTGGCTTTTCTTTTGAGCAAATACACACAAGGATACTAAGGTTTGAAAAAGAATAATAAAAAACATGTCCTGAATCTTAATGCATAAATATGTGAGCCTAGATGTCCGTGAGAAAAGGTAATTAATGAAAAGATACAGTTATAACTGGGTAGTAGATATAATCACTCTATATTGTTACAGTAGTCTAACTGAACCAGGCTGGAAATTCCAGGAGCTACATTTCTAAGTCCCATTTATGTTCTGAGCACCAGATTTTTTTATTGAATTAGTTTCCACTGACATAATTTCTTGATTGCATTAACAGACCCAAAATGCAAAGTCTTGTGTCTCTTCATTTTTGAAGGGGAGTTTAGAAAAATTGCTGAAGAGATTTCAGCAACTTAAGGACCTCTGAATGCAGAAAAGAGAAAATGCTTGAGAAAAGAATCGTATACTTTCCAGTCCCAAATACTTTACAGATATATATGTGTATACTTTCATACACAAAAGCACATAAAATAAAGAAAAAATAAAGAAGGGAGATGCAAATGCAAATTTTGATCCAGTTTTGTAAAATTACTACAAAATATGGACTTCTCAGTGCATCAAAAACAATTGTTCAATATAGCAGACCATACAAGGTACCAAATAGTTCACACTCCTTTATTTTGCATAGAGTGTTGTGAGACCTAAGGAAATAGAACTGTCGAAGTTTAATCCCTTTAAATATGACACACCCAGCATGCACAATGGAGATGGATGCCCAATTACCATCATCTTCAAACCAGAAACTTCTGGAACTAAAAATATAAGCAGTTCTAGTTGGATGTAGAAGACCATGAAGGAAAAAAAAGCACCTGTGCAGACTGCAAAAGCCCCTTGGAAGTCCCTAGGCAATGGTCCTCAGGCACCACTGAGTCCACAAACTGATGCTTGCACAGAGGAGTCAGCCTTTCAATAACAACCAGAAAATAAGTAAGCAAAAGGGTTGGACCTTTGAAAGTGACTTAAATCACATACAGATGGTATATTATAGATGCCAAATATCCTCACAAGACCCTTGGTCCCACGATGCAGCGTGCATCTAGCTCTCTGGTATCAGCATATGTCAAAGCCCACTGTAAGAAAGAAAGCAGCAGATCAGCTTCATCTTTATCCCATTATTTTTCACATTACAATGCTCACCCCTTACATAACCAGCCAGAAACACTAAATGGGAGCAGTGATGCAATTCCCAGGTCTTGCACAAGGCACATGCAGGAAAAGAAATGATATTGTTTGTTTAAGATATAAATGGAAATGACACAGAAGCAAGGCACAGGTCTCACACCTTAGCTGGTGTTATAGGAACATGGTGAGTACCCATGTTTCTTGTTTGTGTTTCTTTTGTCTCTTGAAAACCCAGCTTTAGGGCTTTATGCACATCTTCTTGCTAAGGTACCTGCATTAACAGATGCAGCGATGGGAATTTTAAAGTTAGTATTTTAGTCCAGTGTGAAAATTGCAGTCCATTGTCTCTCTGCTCCACATCTCCTTTTGGTGAGCAATGAAATCACTTTCTTAATGATGGAAAGATAAATCAGAAATATAAACTAGAAATTTGCCTGCCAAATGCTTATTGTTCCACCAGAGGCCCCAGATTACACCCTCTGGATAATAGGAATGTAGTTTTACCTTTAAAAGGAAGTATTCTTATCATTCAATTGATATTTTTAAACACCATATTGTCACCGCAAAATGAAAATCACTGGTGACTCTCACAAAAATTTAGTACTGGCAGAGCTATAAAAATAATCTTTCTAAGTGTTAAGCCTTGGGACATAGTGTTTATGCAGTCTAACAACAGCTCTTGTCTCAGCATAATATATATTGAAAATCTAGAACACACTTCAAGGATTATTTTTAGGTTTTTTTTCCTGTCTCCATGGTTTTCCCGTTGAAACTATATCTGAAACAATAGCATCGCATGCATATTTGTGCCTGTTATTCCAGATATACTCAAGAATATTTGAAAGGATTAAAAAAGATGCTTGCCCTTCTGGGTTAAATGTTTTAGCTTTACTTGCATTGGCATTGGAGGTGAAAGCCAAAAATTAAATGATGAAAAAAAGAAACTAACCTGTTGGTAGCAACCTACCTTTCTTAGTCTTATTTCCAATCACACCAAGGCAGAAAGTAGCCCTGACAATTCCATGACTGCTCCAGCCCATTGTAAACAGGAGGTGGCAGTTCTAGTCTTTGATCTAATGTGCTGCAGTGTTATAAAATGGCAGTAACTAGCTAGAGAAGACAGTGCCACAATATGCAAGCTAAATAGCTTTTCCAAGGCGAGCCACAGCTGCTTCCCCTTTATTCCCTTTTTGTAGAAAGATAAAATGTGTCACACATAGAGAAAAAAAAAAAGAATAAAATAGACCAGCCTTCTGACAGCTCAGAATTGGTACTGTGATAGAGGCTCTAGAGCTAGATACACTGCATCCTAGGCTTTTTATTTTTCTTTTATTTTCTTTCCTTTTTTTTTTTTTGAGTGTGCAAACACATAGAGATTGTCTTTATAGGGCTTTTGTGGAAAAAAATCCTCTCTATTCATCTTGTGCTGTCTCATGCATTAGTTTCACAAATCTTTCTTATCACAGAAAAGACTTTTATTCTATAATACTAAAATTCTGCTTAAAACTAGATCAATAATACCCCTCCCCAAAAATATATGACAGGTGAAACTAGAATCCAGGGCAGCCTATTCAACAGGCCATTATTTTTTAATTTCTGGTGCCTGTCTGAAATACCGCTGAATCGCTGAGAAGACATTGCTTTATCATTAAAGCAACTTGAGGATGAAACCTTCTCTGTTGGCTCTAATTATGGCAATGAGAGCTTAAACCTGCATGTTAAAAAGCCCTATGACAGTAAAGACCGAGAGCAAAGTAGAGCCAT
This sequence comes from Chaetops frenatus, assembly GCA_013400775.1. NCBI lineage: Eukaryota > Metazoa > Chordata > Aves > Passeriformes > Picathartidae > Chaetops > Chaetops frenatus. The sequence goes on from VZTR01014315.1 coordinate 10,177, forward strand.
TGGAAAGTCTTTCACCACAGAAAGAAAAGGAGCAGAACAAGGGAGATAAAAGGGTGTGAAGGATGCAGTCTGACATCTAAGAGGAACTATACAAGCAAGCATTTTATTTACTGCCTTTTAACCCAGCTCAATGTCTGATCATGACAAATACCAGGAATCACAGCAGAAATATGTTACACAATCATATGGAGAATTTTATAGGTTGTCTGGAAGTGAGGTGGAGGTGAGAACTGCTGAAAGCATGTGACATTCAGAATTGTGCAGAGTAGCACACACCTGCAAGGTGCAAGTCTCCAGGAAGTTGTCTAATGTAATTGCCTAACAACACACTTAGGAAGAGTCTTGGGAAGCTTCATTTTGATCAAATAACTTTTGCCTTTCCACTATTCCACCGACATAATTTCTGTAAGTAACTTCTCTGAGTAGAACAACTGCCTTGTACTGTGGTGCGTGAAACTAGGACATAATGTCATGGTTATAGATAACAAAATATCCTGCTGTTCCCATCATGTGGTCCAGTGGGAACTCCTGTAGTCAGAGATTCAGCAGCTACATTAATCTTCCCAGTGTTGTACAAGGCATCTCTAACTCCATTCCCTTGTGTCCTCACAATGGAGTGTGTCCAGCTGTAGATAGATAAGACATGAGTCTGATGTTGTTAATCAGACAGGCACATACACTGACATGTTTCACAATAGGAAGAGAATACAGATCATGACTTGTAGCTATGGAAAGCAATAAGAATTTAAGGGCAGTACTGGACTAAAGAAGAAATCTGGTTATAATTGTAGAAGTGTTGCAGAGGCAGGAAAGCAGTAGGGTAGTACACATCATTCTGCCAGGATCTTTCTGAGAGATGTCGGAAGCATTTAAGGGATTTACACACAATGAAATTCAGTTTAATTACTGTGTTAGCTGAGCAATGGTAACAGTCCCCAAGAGTGCCTTATGGCCAAAATAAGAGCTGCAACTCTGCTCACCCTTCTTTACATTCTAATTTAGCTATGTTTAATGACATCACATTCACTGAACACTGGAGGAGCACAGTTGAAGAGGTCTGTGATTATTCTCATGTATAGTACGTTAGGCTGTGTTGATCTACATTTCATTGGAGTATTTACTAAGAAAAAGTACTAAGACAGGGTAAAATCAGCAGTGCATATCCTAATTAGAGGGGATGTCTGTCAAACCAAACTTCTCACATGGAAGATCTCATGGTAAGAACAAAGAGGCTGTGCAAAGATTCACAGATGTTCTGGGTATAAAACAGAAAAAATAGAGTAGGATTCAGGTTCTTAAATTTCTGTTCTAAGTGAAAGTATGTGCCTCCCTGTCTGCTAAAAAGATCCATCTATTTAAGATTTTAATTTTATTACATTAAGACATTTTCATGGTCTCCTTTATCCATGAAAAATAAAATCAACCCCCAGCTGCACTACTCACAAGGAACAGTGTTACTCGTTCATATGGAAGAGATTTGGAGCTAGACTTGAATTTAGTTTCCGTGCGTATATGCAAAATATCCTGGAGCGATTTGAGAGTTTTTTCCCAGCAACTCCACTGAAAATTGTATCACTTTTGCTTATTTATCTCAAATTTCCTGGGACTAGAATCTCCATGAATCTCTATGTTGCATATCGTTGGCAAATGCTTGAAGGGCAACCTACAGAGTTCGTCTTCTTTTCTCTCCTCTCTCCCGCACTAATATCCTTGCATGCAATAAGCACAGCTCTATATCTGAGAATAACTGAGAATCTTAGAAGATCAGTTAGCATTTGGGAGACCAGGGCTGGAATTCCTGCTCTGCAAGCATTGGATGCCAGTTTCCCACGTGGAAGTTCCGTGCGGCTCGTGGTGGTGCACAGACACCTGCACGTGTTTCAGCTGTGTTCTGAGCAGACAAATGCAACCAGCCCTCCTGCCGAGACACAGGAGGCTTGCCTGTGCTGGGAATCACTCCCTGTGGATGTCACTCGAGGCCTAATGGTAGTTATGATAGCTAGGGAACCTTGTAGATTCCCCCCAAGAGAGGAAAAAAAAAATAAAGCATGGAAACTGAGGCAGGCAGAGAGCAATGTGGCAGTTCAAAGATTGCTGAACAGTAATGTGGTATTGGTACCTCTCTGAGAAATAGGATTTATAAAGCTCTTGTTGAAGCTCAGGTATGTAAACTGTCCTGATAGTTTCAATGAGGCTACTTTTGAAGACACTTAAGTGTGTGGTACGATATCTCCAGTAAAAGACAGATTACAGCATATAAACTCCACTAGATTTTTAAAATATTTGAAAAAAAGCTTAGAAAGAAATACAAAGACTTAGGCACACAAACAAATTGCTGGAGCTAAAAAGCTATTCTGTGTCAGCTGAGACACTGTAACTGTTCATAAAACTTCTCTTTCATTGCATATATGAATAAATCAAATTATTGCAATTTTGCAAGAGCAGAAGCCCACACATTGACAGGAGAAGAGAGGGGAGGAGAGGAGATGAAATTGAAGAGGAAGAGACATGTGCAGATGGAACAGAAGAAGGAAACTACCTGCCACTGAGAACCAAATAATTGAGAAAAATGTAAAGTATAAGATTGTGATTTCTGGAAACAGAGAGACAGTACTTGTAGACATGTGAAAAACACTAATCTAAAAGTGGGACACAGTTCAAGGGTTCAATTCTGCACTAAAATTTGGATAATCTCACGGTAAACAGTACTTTTTTTTTTTTTTTTCTGACTTTTTACCAACTCAGATTTGTGAAATCTTTTTGTAAGTATTTCTAAAATGATTTGTCCTGAGATTTTATTCCTCTCCACATTAGACATGGAAATTTCTGTCTTAATTCACTCAATAGGTTCCTACTAGAACTCTATACACAGTCAACATATTTGTCTAAGAAGTCACCAGAGGTATTTTCTTCTGCAAGAACACTGAAATGTCTCTTTTATTTTTCTCCTTTTTTTTTTCTCTAAACCACATAGAGTCATAAAATAATTAAAGCTGAAAACCACCATTTAAGCCGGTGAGTGCAACCATTAACCTGGGACTGCCATGTTCACCTCTAAATCACATTTTCAAGTGCCATATCTACATGCTTTTTCAATATATTACATCACTGCTCTAGACAGCCTATTCCAGTGCCTGACCAGCCTTTCACTGAAGATATTTTTCCTAAGATCCAACCTAAATCTCCCCTGGGTCGATGTGAGGCCATTTCTTCTTGTCCTGTCACCAGCTGCCTGGGAGAAGAGACTGACTCCCATTTCTCTACAGCCTCCTTCCAGGCAGGTGCAGAGAGCAATATGGTCTCGCCTGAGCCTCCTTTTCTCCACACTGAGCAACCCTCCTCTCCCTCAGCTGCTCCTCATGACTCGTGCTCCATTGCCCTTCACCAGCTCTGTTGCCCTTCTCTGGACAAGCCCCAGCCCCTCAGTGTCTCTCTTGCAGTGAGGGGCCCAGAACTGGGCAGAGGATTTGAGGTGTGGCCCCGGCAGTGCCAAGCACAGAGGGACAATCCCTGCCCTGGCCCTGCTGGCCACGCTATTGCTGACCCAGGCCAGGGTGCCATTGGGCCAATGTGTGTGAGACACAGATTCTCCTTCACTGCCTCCTTCATCTTGCCAGAGGCATTCTTCTCACTTTTGTCACCAGTTCTGCTCCGTGAGCGTTAGAGGGCTTCATTAGTTATGGCTCATCAGAATGGTACAATCATACCCATCCTGCTCAGTGTCATTTGCTCCCATTGAAATACCAAGTTTTTGCCTGCTGCTGAGATATCAAATGTATTTTATTCTCTGGATATTACAATAAAATTTGAAACTGCCTTTTTGTAGCTTTGTCAAGAGGAGGGGTCAAAGTTGTGGGTTTGTTTTTTTCTTTACCATCCAATTCTTCATACGATTTCCTAATTGTTTTTTCCTGTGAAGGGTTTGTTAGAAATTATTTTGTTAAATATGTGAGATTGTTGTCTAATTTAAATTAACCTAAACATTTAACCAATGCAATTATAAAATGCACATTTTAATCATATGTTTGAATTCATAGAAATAGTTGGGTTTTCTGTTTAAAACAAGTTTGTAGATACCAACTTTATGATAAAAAAGGAAAACTGATTCATGCAAGTAACTGCAAGTATGCAGACTGTCATTAGCATAGATGTAGCATTGGTAGCAGTGACTTATTTCTCCTTTAAAATATAATAAGAAAAGAGAAAAAAAATCTTTTGTGGTATGTCTTCATCCATTAATCTCTAGCACCAAAACCTCATAAACATGGTGACAGACACAGAGTAATTCTTATATTTCAAAAAAGGTCAATCAAAAATAGATATGGTAGAAGTACAGTCAATAAATAATCTTATAAGACTAAACGCTGCACTCATCCTTTTCAAGTCCCTCATTAGTCATCTACAGTGCCCTCAGTGACATTTTTAATGTATTATTTCAAAGTTCTTTCTTTATTATTGAGAAGGGAAATATTTTTAACTTATAAAGCTCCATCTATAGTCGAGGTCTGCTTCACCATAAATGAGCAATTTCCCAGTGGACAAGAAACTACTGTGACAGGAACATTAATAATACCTTTGAATATCAACTGCCCCATTTATTTTTTTTTTCTTTTTTATTTTTTTTTTTTTTTTGAGACTTACAGTTTTATGGGGAAATGCTGAAGAAAGAAAAATGAGCAGGAAAGAAGAGTCAGGAAAGGTTATTTTGTGGCTAATGTTGATTAAGTTGTTATTGTTGAACATTTCATCTTTTAAACTACTGCTTAAAATTACAATCCTACACCCATTGTTTCAGTTTCAGTAGAAGAAGCTGTATCTTTGCACATCAGGCCATCATTTAAAAGGTAATGTTTCTAAAGATGGTTAAAGGACTTAGGTAGCACTTTGAACCTGACAGGCATTAAATTAGATGCCTTTCAGGCATTGTGTAAAATCCCTGGAAATTACTTACATAGCCACATAAATTTTTGAGTTTCCTCTCTCTGCTCCTGATATCCAACAAACATGAAGAAGTCTAATATAAGCATCTAATTTTAAAGATTTGTCCCTTATGAATGTAATGTTCAATATGTTCCTGTCCTTCAGTGTTGAAACCATTCACATTGAATTTATACAGCTCTTGAATAAATTGCTGGAGACCTGTATTCTTTTTTGCAATCTATGAATTTAAAAATCTTAATTTTGACAAACTTCTAAATTACTTAAGTCACAGAGCCTTATTTTCAAAATGTCCCCATCTATGAATAGTTTTTCCTATTAAAGTTACCATTTGGCTATAATATTATTCATAGAATGTATTTGATCTATTCATATTTTTTCTATTCACACAGGAGATCTGCTATTCAGATGTTTGATGGCAGTTTTACTAGGACTCTGATAGCAAATATCCAAATGTAAATGATTAATAAATCAGTTATGCAGTTTCAGAAGAATAATCTGCACAGTGTATTAAAAAAAGTGAAGAAACTTTAGAGTTGGGAATATAGAGGAGGCCAAATACTTGTAAATAATTTGTTAAATGCAAAATGAATTTTCTAACCACAGTAACAAATAAATAAAGGAAGAAATAAAGGGAATTCAGAAAAAATAAGAATGTTCAAGGGCACTGAAGAACCAATAGGAATGTGAAAAGTCTGCAGGTTTTTTTCTGAATGGAAAAAATGGAAATGAGAGATTTATATGAAAAAATGAATGATAAATAACCATATTTATGAAAAAATAAAACAAGGAAATTTCTTATCCTGGTTCTGTGATATAAGAGGAAGAATATAATTAAATGGTAGAAGGCTTGAAGTAAATAAAATAATATAGTTCCTTAAGGAAATATTAAGTCACCAAGGCAAAGAAATTGAAAAGTGTAAAATGAAGACTGGGCATGTGATTCCGAATGTAGATCAGTCAGGCACCTTTTAACCCAAGTGGTCTGGATGAGAGTCCAGCCTATCCTGGACTAGAACTAGAAACATGAGAGAGAGCTCAGGCTACACATCAGAGCAAGGCAGTGCCTCTCCTGACCTGAGGATAAAGCATTGAGCAGGATAATTCTGTAAGGGAAGGTTCTACCTCACGCAGAACTTGATTTTGCCATCGCTTTAAGGGGAGGCTAGTCAAACTCAGGTCAAGACAAAAAGAATTGCAGTATTTATTTTGCTCTATTTCCCTTAATAAACTGTATAAATCTTTGTTGTGCAACACCTTTTGAGATTTGGAAGAAGAAGTTATAAACATGGGAAGAGAAATGTTGGTACACTGCACATTATGCTGGTGGCAGTATTTGGGAAATATTCTTATGAGCTATATTTCTAATTAACAGCAGCTCAAAAGGTTTTGTTTCTTGCTGAATTATATGAGTGAGAAGATTTTTGTCTGTCAACCATTTCTGTCTCCAGATGCTGATCTGAAAGCTAATGTTTGCACAGTAGTACATATCATATTTATCATTTATCAATTTCTGCTATTGCCCAGATTTGCTCAGTACAATAAAACTTTAAGAAATGAAACAGAAATAATTTTCAAAGTCTCCAACCATAACATACAGACAAGCTTACTTTATAAAGGTATGGAGAACATCTAAAATCTTTAGTTCCAATGTGAATCTTCTGTACAAAGTGATATTGTTGAGGACTTTTCAAGAGACCTGTGAACATCTGCTCTCTGAATATTCATAAACTCAGTTCAGAGAGAGAATAAAAGCACTGGATTTAGAGCAGCAGCAACTGGCCCTGGCTGGGTACCTGCAGCATTAAAAACTATTTAGCTGTCAGCTCAGCCATGATAACTATTTACGTATTTCTGCCAAATCCATGCCAATTGTGAAGTGGGTCTCTTCCTCTGAAATTTAAGGAGACTGCTACAGATAATTAGTTCAGTATTGTGGACTGACTTCACATCAGTTTAATTAAGATTGCAGATCAGCCTCAGGACTGACTTTATTATGGCATAGATGATAATTTGGAAGTTGAATAGCACTGATCTGGACATGCTAGGTTAGACACTTGGAAACAGCCTCATCTCTATCATGGTATTTGAAAATCTCTAGTCTGACTTCCTGGCATCATGCATGCAGCGAAGGCTTTGTGTGTGTGTGTGAGTAAAGAACAGTGTTTGGAGAGAGGTTCTGAAGAGCAGAGATCTTTAAACCTAACTTTCAGTGCTTAGTAGCTATAGAGTGGACCAACAACTTAGGGAAGGTGCAGGATTATAAAAATCATCATGGCTAACCATGGTACGCAGTTAAGAGAACAGTATTTAATCTTCTCATTCTAAAGTTAGAACTGTCAACTTTTGAACCACATTAAAAATTATTAAACATGTCCATATTAGATTATCAGTTTGAAACATCCAAAAAGGGGAAGCACTTGGGAAAGTGTTTCCCAAAAAGGGAATCCAAATGAAAATTATAACCATTGTTAAGGAAGTTTCTATAACAGAAGGAAATCAGAGTATCAGTTCCCTGTGTACACCAGCGCCAGTCCCTCTGTAGAGCAGAGAACCTGAACAGAAAGTGGCCTTTCTCCACCAGATGATTGAAAATAGCAGGTGATGAGACACGGGTCTGCTGCGACAATAAAATATCAACTCACAGAAAAATTGAGTTGTTCTGTTTCCACTTGTTCTGTTGTATTCATTTGTTTCTGAAGCTTCATTACTTGGGTACAGCAAAGTAACAATTCCCATGAGCTATTTTCTCATTTTGAGAACAGAAAGAAATAATATCAAGTTCTGCAAGGAAGAAAGGGTGACTAAGGCTGGGAGTTGTGAGGGTTGAACATTTCTTGTAACCCTCTAGGGCTGGTTCCCCTCTGAAGATACTTGCCCTTAAGCATTCAGAATCTGTTACTTTTAGTAAGAAAGCTTTCAAAATATTTATTTGCTGTAAAGAAGACTATGCAAGAAAAGAATGTTTATTCTATTCTGTCTCCCGTGTCATCAACAAATTTAGAAGTCAGGTTTCAGTTGCAGGAACTTTAGTACTGGTGGTACCTGATTAAAAAATCCGAACAAAATAAAGTCACATCAGACTGAACTAAACCTTGCCTTCTTCACCTGTAGGTCACACGTTGAGTGGAGCTGGCACTTAGAGTAAACTGTCCTTCCACTTGTACACAAAGAAGATGTTACCCTCAAATCACTGAGATAATAAAATCTGTACCCCCCAACACACTTTATAAAGCTGCACTCCAGTGAAGAGTAGAACTTTAAACAAGAATTGTTTGTGTTCTGGGTGACCTTTTTTTCTACAAAACAACCTTAAATTTTTCCTCCTGCTTTTTTTCCCCCCACTGCTTGCATATGAGAAGTGGTGAATCAGCACCTTTGTGAAATTCATTAAATATTAAAACCAATATGAACATTGCCTAATTTCTCAGAAAATAAACCTTATTTTTTATAGTGCTGGAAAATTAGAAACTTGATATTACTTAATCACATGTTAGAGAATGTAAATGAAAGAATGTCTATGTGAAAGATAATGCAACATTTAAAAATACAGTTATTTAAGAAAAAAAGTTTAGAAGTGGTTTTTAAAATGGTATTGTTTACAAATTCATTAAAAATTTGAACATCAAAAAAAAAAAAAAAAGATTTAAGTAACTTGAAGTGTTTTGAGTTTTTACCTGTGCATATTTGAGTTTTTACCAGTTCTTGCAGCTGTTCGAAAACCCATAAGCACATGAGACTGGTCATGTATCCGTGTAATTGTAATATAAAAATTACTTTGTAGACTATTAAGCATCTGCCCTTAATTTCATAGAGATCACACTCCAAGGACATACAGCAAATAATCTGTGTATAAAGCTTTGATCCTCTTCCTGATCAGGCTAGCTTTACTATTGATTCCTTATTATAATTTATTTAACATAAAAGCTGTTACATAAGGTGGTTAAAGTTGCTTAATGAGCTAACCGATTAGGGAGAAATGAATTTGAGATCACTTTGAACCCAAAGAACCAAAATTTATGAGGTTTGGGGTCCTGGAGGAAAAAGAGTAGAGCACAGTTCTTTAATTAATAGGATATTTGGGTAGAAAAGATATTAACGACTGAACAACTTTGATTTTTTCCTGGAACTGGAACATGAAATGAGCTCATTCTCTGCCTTTACTTATGCCCTTGACACTGAGCAGAATTTGCCCCATGGCAGACTGAAAGCCCCTCATACTAACAAAGACTAAATTTCAATTGTTCGTTATTTTTAGTATAAGATCAGAATAGAACTACTTAATCAAATAAAGTTATAGAGATGGGGACAGAACAGAAAAACTGTGCTTTAAAGTATAAAAGGAAAGTTTGCTTATGGCAGTCATTTTCACATTCATCTCTGTATTCCATTTTTAAACCAATTGGACCTAATTAAATTTTACAACTCTTTTGCACCTGAATACATTCATCTACATGATTTTTGATCTCTAACAAAATAAAGGAGGTCACAGCTAAAACCTTTCCAATAGAATGTTAGGCATGGTAAGCAGGGGAAAATGTTTAGAAATAAAATCTTCATAAAACATCTTGTAAATTTTTCAGTTATTATCTCTGTTTGAGTGGCCTAAACCTTGTTATTTCTTTTAATAAAGGTATAATAAATACCTCAATAACAATCCTTACACTGTTTTCCACACTCAGATTATAAACAATCACAGTCAGTCTCTGCCATCCTGACTTGTACTGTATAAAGCTGTGTAACAGTTGAGCATTCAGCCAATTCAGACAAATTCAGGATGAAAAATAACTTAAAAAGGAAGCACCCCTAATACTCAATATGCTGATATTTGACAAAAATGTGGCAACCTTTTATGTACCTATGCAAAACACTAAATAAATCAGAGGGGATATGCATGCTACTCTGTTGCTGTGGCAGCAAACCTGTAGAAAATAGCCCTTGTGTTGCTTTAAGTACCATTACCATAAATAGGGCATGATGTAGAGAACTGAAGAAAAATAAAAATAAAAGCTAGCTTGAAAACTAACTGTATATTTTAGTATTTTCTTCCCTTAGGAAGATCTTTCTTTGTTGGTAATTTATGAGAAAAGTATAATTAGGTTAACTTTTTTATTTTTCGTTACTTCCCTCACAAGAATATAGATGATTCACATTTGAACAAAAATCTTTATTTTTGATGTTTGTTTTTAAATCTTTTTTCAATATTAAAAAATAATTTGACTGAAATAGAATATCTGTAGTAATTACAGTGGAATCTGTCTGGGATTAAAAAAAAAAAGTCTGAGACCAGTTTCAACATCACTTAAGAGACAATGCAGACTATAACTCCTCCATGTCTGTTAACCACTGAAAATCTATCTGGAAAAAAGCTATGAATTCCAAGAGAGAAAATGTGTCTTTAAGACAATATGGCTCAGTTTGGTCAGTTGTTTGAACTCTGTACCTTGATAAAAAATAATTTAATTCTCCACTAATGCATCACTAAAAATAAATTCTTAATTATGTTCTATGACATCCAAACGAGGGGTTTTAATTCTTAATGATATCTTTACTTGTTTCTTTTTTCCTCTCCAGGAAATAAGAGTAATTTCAGCTTTGATCCAGCCTCCTAAGTTCATCCTCCTAAGGTACCAATTCAAGCTATTAAATTGAAGTTCAGTTTCCATTGCAGACAGTCTGCAATGTGTTTTTTCTGCTTAAATTGCCTTCATCTTTTCTGAAGAGTTAGGAGACTGCTGTATTTCTACTTCCCTAGTGCTCACCTTTGACTTTTCTGCTGTCATTCCATTTCAGCAATGACCATGACTAAAGTAATTTCCTTGTTTCTGTAGGAGATTACTCTGTGTTGAAGGTGCCTTTCACTTCTTAATTATCAAACATAACTAACAGCCAATATACAGGTAAACAACTTCCCAAAGGATAAGAACACTAACCAAAATCAAAAAGTCCCCCATGGTCCACATAAAATTATGGAACAATTAGTTGAAACTTTCTAGCCCAGTACCCTTCAAGGTGTCTGCTTGACATCACAAGTGTCTGCCCTCAAAAACAAAGCCCGATTTTGACAGAATTTTTCTCGGGAATTTTGATACATTCTGGATTTATAGAGTGTTTATACAGGGCTCTTGAACTATTTGTGGAGAGAGACAAGAAAATGTTAACATAACAGAAGATGTTGGGAGAGGATATAATGTTGCCAAAGGTCTCCCTGTATTTTGTATGCCAATCAGACACTCTCTCTGCTGTATAGAATCTGTTGATGTATTAGTTCTGTCAGACCTTTTGAACCTGCTAACATTACTCATGGGATTCCTCATATCCAAATCTAGCCTTTTCTGTTAGAATAATATTTCATTCAATCACAAAGTTTTCTGATGGCACTGTTAAGGTTAATGGGAACTTCAAGTAAAATGCTGAAAAATAGAGCTAAAATAGGATTTTCCCTGTTAAATATGATACTCAATTTTTGTTGAAGTTTTAGTGCTTCAGACAATAATATGAGTTCTCCTGCAAATTATCTTTAATCTTTCATGCACCCCATTAAAAAAAGCTAAAATTTAGCTTTTGGTATCAATAAAGGTGAAGATAATCTTGCCAAAGATTTTGGAGAAGATGAAAATAATATCTCTAGCACAATGAGTTATATTAGTGAATGTAAACTGAAATAGGATACTGGAAAATATTCAATTCTCAACTGCTTGAATTAGTTTTATTGAGAGGCACCTTTTGCCTAATGCCAACAAAATAAGATAATAGGAATCACAGGGTTCAGAGGATAAACTTCTACTCAATCACATTCATTTCCCTACTGTATTGCCACACTTGAGGGTGGTGCTATGCTGTAATTTGATTAGTTAGCTAAAACACTGTTAAAAATAACAATAAAAGAAAAAGTTTCAGTACTGCTTTTGGTAGTGGGGAAGAAAAAACTTTAAGTAGCAATTTGTTAAATAATAAATTATAAATTCGGTGGCTTATATTTTAAATAACTCTGAGGGTAATAGCTTCAGAAACACACTGGACATGAACCTTATGTTTTGCTCAAAGTAGCTTTTTTCATTTGTTATTAGTGACATGGGTTGCCACAGAGACAGTTTTCCTAAAAATAAAATTTAACTTTGAACAATTAACCTNAATATATAATATATAATATATAATATATATTATATGGGTAGGAAATGTACCCCTAGGAGTACAATCACTCAAAAAATTCAGGCAAGCTGGGTGGACAACCAGCACATCAACTCATTTCAGATTGCAAACAGTGTCTAAGTTGCCTTGCTCTATGTCTCGCAGCAGGAGAAATTTGGTTTCTCCAGACTCCCAACTGGATGTATCAACCCTCAGATAAATCTTTTATACATTATTTGTGCACATAATAATGAGTGATCCCCTGCAATGGAGCACTGCTGTCTTGATGAACACAGTTATAAATTTTGTAGAAAATGTGTCTTGAAATATAAAGCCCACGTCAAGCTGATATTCAAATACTGAAGTCATTCACTAGTAAGTGTCTTCTGAAGAAAAGCATAACACAACAGGAGACAATAGCAATCAAAGCAGATACCTAAAAGGAAATTCAGGTATATCTGGCATTTTGTAAAAGTAAACAGATTCAAGTTCTTTCTAATAAAGAGAGCTGAATTCCTGCTGTGCACATTCTGGCACTTTCAGGATCCCAAAAGAATGAGAAATAGTTGAAATTTCTAAAGGCTTTCATAAATGTTTGATCTAATTTATAAGGTGGAATTTTGGCCTTGTCAAGGCTTGTGGAATAATTCCCTTTCTCTACAAAGGAACTGAGTTTTCAGTAACCAGGATGGTTTCAACACCTGACAAGTCTGTATCAACAGTAAGGGAGAGCAAGGTTCAGAGAATTTTTAATACTGTTACCAAAAGCTTTTCCAGTGATGAATTCATATTGATCCATTTTTAAAAATAATAACTATTCTGGAAATCACAAGATGGAGAAGAAAAATATATTTTTTCTTCTAATATATTTAAAGTAAGATGAAGTTTTATGCTTGTATTCTTAAAATCCTTCTTTTTGCTAACAGTGATGCAACAAAACAGACTGCAGGAATAGAATTATGGTGGAGAAATTATGAAATACTTTTAATACCGTTTTTGCTGTTGTTTTGTGCTTATAAACATTTCCTGAAATTTTTTTTCTCAGTTTTCAGGCTTCTGTATTATCATTTTAACTTAAATTGTCCAAAACTATTTACAAAAAAGTTTAAAACTGCTAATTTATTTTTTAAAAATTTAAAAAGAAA
>VZTR01014322.1:10179-25215 GCA_013400775.1 Chaetops frenatus
AGCTGACTTCAGCTCTCATTCCTTGTCCCCCTGCACCACTGTGGGGTGCAAAACTCAGGAGCAAAGTTGAGCCTGGGAAGAAGGGAGGGGTGGGAGGAAGGTGTTTTAGGATTTAGTTTAGTTTCTCATTACCCAGCTTTGATTTTGCTGGGCAATAAATTAAACTAATTTCCCCAATTCAAACCTGCTTTGCCCATGGCAGGAACTGGTGAAGGATCTCTCCCTGCCTTGCTCAACCCAGGAAAGTTTTATTATATTTTCTCTCCCCTGTCCAGCTGAGAGGAGTGACAGAATGGCTTTGGGGGACACCTGGCTTCCAGACAGGATCAATCCATAACAGGATGGAAACAGAACAGAGAAGGTACCAGACTGCTGAATGGACCTGGTAAGAATTTGGGGATTATGAGTTTTAAAAAACCAAAATGAAATCTAGAAGAGAATGGTTCTCTCAACAGGCCGTAATTCAATGACCCAGTAAGGTTAAGAGTTTTATACATATGACTAGAGAGAAGTATTTCTTTTTGTGTACTATGGCCTGCTCTTAAGTACTTTCTGTTTCCAGGTGATTTTATTTATCTGCTGTGCTGCTGCTTCAAGAAAAGGTGAGTTGGAATGAAAGCATCGAGTGGCTCATTTAAGAATGTCTGATGCAGATGGAATTAATTAAACAGGATAATTACTTTAATTCCAATGCTTTTATTACTGTAGTAAAAATGTATTTTTATATGGTTTTAAAACTCATATATATTGCTCCTTCATAATTGCTGCAAGAGACTGCAGTCACATCTCTTCATTTCTATGATGCCACTTCCTCTCCTGGTTTGCTTACTTGAGAACTTGTTTCCTCTATATCACAGTTCTTTTAATCTCATGGAGATAAATAACAACGTACAGCCAAAGATGTTTTCTATTTGACTTCAATATTTCTGTTTTCAAGCTTACTCAAGGTATTTATGTGACATAAATCTCTGTTCTAGTGAACAGCACACAATATTTGTGCCCTAGTTTGAATCTGAATCGTCCATTCTGTAAAGAAAAAGGAAAAAGAACATCAAAAATAGATCAAAGAGGAAACCTAATTATTTGCATGAATGGCAAAAGAGGATTTTAAAAGCCCTTTTAAAGTTGTCAGCACTGCATGTCTCATGATGTACATGTGAAGGATGACTATAAAGAACTGTAGATTTTATTTGAAATATATTCTGTGTGTATACATATACACACACAGAGGTGTTTTAACCCTGTACATTTTGCTAGTCACAGGCTCTTCAGTAAAGAAATTTTCATCTACTCTGTATAGTGAAAAGACCCACTGAGAAATTCTGGTCCTGTATCTGTTGCAGAGTTTCTATTTGCCCTTCCAGCATTAGGGACTGCAAAGGTTTGAAAGTGTGGCAAGTCTTCTGACTGTTAGTATCTTTTCCATCCTGCCAGCCTGGAACTTAACCAGACATAGTTTTATTGTGCATATTTAAGTCAGAATAATTCCTCACAGATGCTCATGTATCTCAATTCCCATTTATGTATCATTTTTACTACCATCTGATATTGCGACCTGCAGTTCGTATTTATTGCCATTACCCAAGCCATCCAGTCCTCTTTAATAATACTAAACAGAAAGTGTGAAGAATTATATATATTCTTAGACAAAATGCACACAATCTAAACTGGCTATGCACAGCTGTTAACATTTAAATCCCATCTGTAAGTGGAGACAATTGTCTTTAAATTCTACATGTAATAAAACCCACAGAATACTTCTGGCCTTTCCTGAAATTTGTCTTTAGAAATTATAACTGAAAATGGGTGTTTTCTTCATTACTGTTTTCCTAATACAAACTACAGGGTGGAATGTACTATTTAGTGTGGGAGTGAGATCTGAGGCCTGAATCTATGTTATTCAGAAAGCTAGACTTTATCTTGAATTGGAAAGAATTTTAAAAATCAGATTTGTGGGAAGAGACTCCTGAGCTAATTCTAAGTACATCCCTTACAGGATATCACAGCTCTGGGATGGCAAATTTTAATAAGCATGGATGTGCCTGGACAGGTTCTCCACAGGGCCTGTTTCATGACTGCAATCAGATTTGTGATGCACGTTCAACATGTCTGAAGTTCTGCAACTGAAGTTTTAGTTTACAATTCTAACTTGTCTGTTCAGAAACCTCTTCCCTTTTTACCTCCCTTTCTGCTGTTGGTGGTGGATGGCAGCTGCCCCGAGAGCTCGGTGCTCCGTGCTCCTCTCGTTAATGAAAGTGTTTT
Source organism: Chaetops frenatus (assembly GCA_013400775.1). Taxonomy (NCBI): domain Eukaryota; kingdom Metazoa; phylum Chordata; class Aves; order Passeriformes; family Picathartidae; genus Chaetops; species Chaetops frenatus. The sequence continues at coordinate 12,442 of VZTR01014322.1, forward strand.
CATGTTGGCATTGACAGACAGAGATATTTTCATGCCATCCTTATGAAGTTTCCTCTGATGGGCTGGATGAGTGAAACTGTTACCTCTCTTAACTGATTCCACCCTTGTTTTTAATTTGTGACTTTACAGCTCAGGAAGAAATGTTCGCATTTGTTTGTCAGCTTATAATTAGCTCTCATTAGAGGATGTCCAGCAAGAGGATGCATTATGGTGGCACTAAATCAGCAGGACATCCTTCAAAAACCTTCCACCCTTCATTTTATCATAAGGGCAAGAAAAGATAGACATAACATGCTGGATAGATAAATAAATAGCAAGGAACCCAAAAACCAGCAGCTCAGTCATCTAATTCAGGGACAAGTTCATATATCTGAGACTAGCTGGACTTTTTTTTAAATACTTATGAGAAAGATGGATTTATTTTCTGGCTGAATTAGCTGAGTCTGGGTTGGAATCTAGTCACAACTTTATTGTTCTTGCCCTGATGAAGTAGCATTAAAATGTGTATAACTGACTTCAAAAGTGCAGGAATATGTTTGTATTCCTTGGAAGCACCTGAACTAAAGTGAAAAAAAAAAAATTATTACTGGAAGAATCTTAGCATATCTGAAACTGGTATTGGCATTTTGAGGTACAGACTGCTGAATTCAAAGAGTACTTAGTAATCTTACGTACTGTATGGACCCCTAAGTGTCAGTGAAGTCAATGAAGATTACAGAATCCTAGATCTGTGTTTGGTTTGAAAGGAACCTTCACAAGTTCTCTTATCCAACCCCCAAAAAAATCCTTCTCTTGACTGTTTTCCTTGCAGTTAGGAAGTGAGAGATTTTCCAGCAATGTAATAATTGCAGATTTCTGCATTTATCCTATAACCTTGCTTAGAGGAAAAAAAAAAAAAAAATAGGAAATGAGAAATTGTAGAAAAATTAAAGATGAAATTCTTATTCTTTGAAGTGTCCTGGAAAGAACATAATGCTTTGGAGAGAATCAATGCATCATCTGCAAAGTAAATATGCCCACTTCAATATTGTAACACTTTCAAGGCCTGCTAATTTTAAATTAGTCTGTAGATGCAGTGGCATCACAGTGAAGAAATATATCAAAATAGCATGATGTAGTAAGCTCAGAGTTTTGAGATCCTTGTAAGAAGGAAATGTGAAAGTGCCCATTGTGCCAGTTCATGTCAGTATCTTCTACTGATACCTACATATCTGAAAAGAGAAACATTGGGAAACAAGGCCAAAGAGAAGGGAGTTATGTGCTGAGAGAGACCATGTGAGAGGCTCCCAAGAATCCATCATCTCTTGGATGTGGCTTTATTGGATCCACAAGAATTGTTAAATTTAAGACAACAGTCAGCTGAGAATGTGCAAGAGCATTGGCACATAGTGGTGTCAAAGGCAGGTGGCTATTTCAGATCACATCCAACAGTACAGGGGCTGTCATATGCAGACAAAATCAACAGGATTAGTTACAGAGGTCATGAAGCAAAACCAGATTTCCTTGTGGGGCTTTCTGTCTCAAAAGTCACTGGTGCATCCCTGACTTGCTCCACTTCTGAATAAATAGCTGGGGTTGGCCTCCCAGCTGTCTCTCCAACACCAGAAGGGTGTGTGTATTCATGTGTGGGGAACCAAGCAAAGGAATGCACTGTGTGAAGCTATCTACTCTTAACAAAACCAACTTATTTATTATAATACTTTAAATTATTGACGGTGATCTTTCTTGACCCAGTCATCTTTCTTTTCTCTCTATGAGAGAAAAGGACATTTATGACAAAGGGATACAATGAATTTGTTCATACGTATTTATTTTTACAATACATCCTTTCATGAGGATGCATGTAAATGAGATTGCTGGTGAGGACAGCCTTCAGAATCAAGTTTAAACTTTGAGTTTGAAAGTTCAGACTGAAGTACAGCATGCATCCACCAGGGAAAGCATCAATGTGTTGAAATGTTTATAGGGTGGCCTTAAACAACAACTAGTTCTGAATTTCCAAAGAACATCTAGTATAGGGTAGAAGCTTTAGGTAATGAAGTTAAAGGCTGAATTTAAGTTTTGACTGGCTTGAAATAAAAGCATAAAGGATGGAAGAAAGGCTATAATTATTGGAAGAACATAATGTGATGCTTAGACAGGATGTGAAATTCGCTGAGGAACATATTGCGGCTATAATTAGAGATAGTGTTTCAGTCACTTTAAAAATGAGTCATTAGAGAATGCATTAAAAAGAAAAATTCTACATCTGTTGGGTCTCCCAGTTGGGACAAAAACATGAGACCTAAAAGGAAAATGCAAATTCTTTCTTCTAAGGAGCTCTGAGGTTAAATTCCAGAACTGAAGCACAAATAAAGCTCTGAAGTTGGAAACAAATGAAAACAAGAGATGGCTCATGATACTTTCCATACACACTTCTAGAACATATACAAGAACACTGATACTAATCCTGCGAGGAGTTGAAATTGATTGCTTAGGAGTATTACAGGGTATTTCTCTCATCTTTCACCACTGCTTCCAATCGTAGGCAGGGGAGAGTAGTTCCACTGTAAGTTTTTGTAATATTCACTAAATAAGAATAGTTGAGTGACTTGTCTCAGTTCTTCTGTGTCCATCTTCAATATGAAATGAGCTAGATGGAGAACAGCTTTTGCTATTCACTGATTGCCTATAATAAACAGTTTTCAATTAATTTCTTTTCTAATTGTGCTAGGATTAGGGGTGAGAAGCACAGATGTCAATTTTTGATTGCATTGGCTTTTGCAAAGAGCTGAATTTTCTGGGGGAGGAGAAGTTGGTGGGAAGGAGGTCAGTGCATGTATCTGGCACCACATTGCTTTCAGGCTGTCTGCATGAGGGAATGTTCTACAATAAAATATATTGCCTAGCAATTTTAATCAAATCAGCAAATTAAAGGAAAATGAGCTATGCAGTAAAAAAGACAATGCTACCATTTGATCCAGCAGTTTCCTCTTTTTTGGCCTGTGATATAGATTACCCTTTATTTCAGCTGATCATAATCTGTTTTGAAAACTGTGTTTCCATGGAGTTTTACCACCAACTAAACTTGTTTAGACTTGTAATAAAATAAGATGATTCCATGTCAGTGGTCTACCTGGGAAAAAAAAAAACCCAACCCTAAACAAACAAAGAAAAAACCCCAGAAGAGAACTAGAAAATTTGGGGATCTCTGTTAGAGCACAAGCAATATGGTTATGAACTGCTGTGGAGCTCAGGGGTGTAACACCTTCCTGAGTCCAGTTAAGATTAAAAAAACCCAGAAGGTACACTCTGTACTTTGAATTATTTGTGTAGCTTATAAAACTTCTTGATGAGTGCAAATTGTGAAGCCCAAGAAACAGTTTTAGACCAATTAAGTATTTCAATGTGTAAAAGTTAAGGTGATGTAAGTTTGCAGCTGGTTGTTTTGGTCTCCATATTGTTTGAATGTGGCTATTGTTATAATAATCAGTGGAATAATGGTGGTTCTATTCAACTTAAGCTCCCTACAAGAGATGAGTTCTCTTTATTTTACTTGCCAGTAAAGCCTTAGGTCTGAGGAAGGGGACAGGAAATGTTATTCTAGAGATGGTTTAATCCCAACCCACTCTACTTGTCTGACACTGCCTGGTGGAGGCTGAGCCTTCTCTCTTGCCTTTCCAAATTCTCTTTAATAGCATTCAAGACAAAGCATTCTGGGCTTTAACAAGAAATGAAAACACCTTAGAATTAACTCAGTTCTCATAATAACTGCCATATTTTTATTTAGCTTTATTAAATATTGGCTGGAAGACAAGCTATTGACAGCTTTCATAAAACTCAAAGATGTTTATTTAATCTATTAATCCTGTCTCTGCTAAGCTGTCACAAAGATGATCTCTTGGATAAGGACAACATGTTCCCTGAGAAACTAATAGAAAAGTTTTGTGCAGTTGTATGGGTTAGCAAATATAATGAATTGTTTATCTCTCTTGAAATGGATAAAATCAAGACTTAATTTAAAATTAAAATGATTTTTCCTTTACATATAATCACTGGGCAGTTCTGGTCTGTGATTACATACATCAGCCTAAGTAAGAAGCATTGTCTAATGCACCCAAATATTTTTAGCACACTTTGCTTTTCCTTGAAAAGAGGTGGGAAATTTTCATCAGGCAGGAGGCACAGGGGCTGCTCCATCAGCTGTCTGCAGCCTAATGTTGGCTGTGACCACTGCAGGCCTGGTCCTCCAGCTGGAGACACAGAGATAAACACAGAGTGGAATAATCATATTACAACTACTTGGATATGCTTCAAACTAAAAGGTTTTCTCGTGGAGAGGAATTTTGCTGCACGATATCTGTAAAGCTGATTTAGAACAAATTGTTTGTGCACGCTGGAACAGGAGCAGCCTCCCTGACACATCTGATCATGCTCCTGTGTCAGCATTCCTGCACTGCTGGTGAATGGAAAGGGGGGAGCCATGTCTCCTGCAAGGTTTTAATACTTTAAAGAAGTATTAAAGTATTTTAATTAAATATTAAATAAGTAAATATTAAAGTATTTTAATACTTTAAAGAAAGGTGGATGTACAAGAAATGCAAAATATGGAGAGATAGAGAAGAGAGCGAGTTCAAGTTTTTTATTTCTGTGGGTTTTTTAGTTTTTTTTTTAAGAAACTATTGGTTTTTGACAAGTCACCTTATAAGACAGGAATGAAAATAAATCTGTGTTTGACATTTTACAGTCTGGTGAACCTAAGTGAGCCATTCAAGTCACACTTAGGATGCTATTAAAAGAGTTCCACTGCTTTTATGTAAATGAAAATATTAATTGTCATACTTGAATTCTGAAGGGGAAAACATTATAATACCATCTCAATAACAACTCTAAGTTGGGTGATGGTTTATGACTAGTGTATTTTAAGTAACCCACAGGTTCTATAATTATACTGAAGATGTAAAGCAAAGGTACTGCAAAGTAAGGATGACTTTCTTACTTCCGAAAAAGTTTGAACACCAGGGTTAAAACTTGAAAAAAAATTTAGTCAATTCTGTAGTAACAGGGCAGGAGAAAAGGACACGGTTTCACCACAATCAAGAGAACAGCAGAGGTCCCCAAAAAGAGGACCCATTTATTATGGATACACAATTTATAGGGTTTGCAAAATGAGAGAGGATGGGAAGATGAAATCCCACCTCTCAACCAGACTGGCTAAGTGACCAGTCCATCAGCTCTCCTTCTCCAAAAAAAGAATGTAAACAAAACAAGTGTTTTTAGCAAAATGTGTGAGAAAATCTGACTCGAGAATTTAAACTTTTCAGAAGGCTTTCAAAAACAGGGTGACACAATTCTTTTTTAACAGCTAAAGGGTAAAGTCTTACAAAACTCCACTCATTTTTGAAAGAGAGTGAATTAAAATATTGATGAAACTCAGTGATATACTTTCATTCTCCTCTAATGAAATAATTAGGGTTTTTTTTATTTTTTCCCCATTCAGAATAGCCTTTGCCATTTAAAAGGTGTTTTCATAGTACCGAGTACATCTAGGAGGGAATGAGGGAATTTTATAAAAGGATATCTAGAGTATCACCACTAATGTTGGCAATTAGTTTCTCCTATTGTCCTTTTTTTTTTTTTTTTTTTTTAAGTTNTTTTTTTTTTTTTTTTTTTTGTGAGACAATTGCCTAGATAATAAGGACACTGTGATAAATGAACCTCACAAGAAAAACAGGCAACACTTCCTTATTCCGGATCACTCTTTTGCAGTGATTTAGAGATACTTCAGGACTTTAGCAGTATTGGTAGGCAATAGAAATAAACTGACCTCTAACACCACTTGCATCAATGCACCAAATCCAATATAATATTCTTGAAAATTTGACCTGTGTGGGTGATTCTGTTTCCCTGGATGCTGTTGGTGTGTGACACTGAGTTGCAGGGCACTGCCTGGTCCTGCTTCCAGCAGGTAAATTTTGTTGACAGACTGCTGAGAGTAACTTATTTTCCTGCATTTTTTTTCCTGTATGTTTTCTGTGTTGCAGGTGTGCCATACAAAGGTAAATGAGCTGGAAAGACTGCAGGTACTTTGCTTAATAAATGTCTGCTGAGTAGATTCACAGAGCAAGCTCTGAGGTAACATTTCTATCAAAGCTCAGGCCTGAAGACTAGCAATTATTTGGCTGTACATATTTAACTAGTTCTAACAAAACACAACTGAAGAAGGTCTGAAAAGAAGAAATGATCTTAAGCACTTTCTTTTCTGTGTAGTTTTTAGATTTGGAACATTCCTCTATCTTTAAAGAAAGAAATGCAGGAGGCTGCAAACAGCCCCTTTGCAAATTGGACTGTAAGGATTTGTAGATTTTTTTATTATGTCATTTACCCATTGCTTGCACACCATAATCAACGAGCTCAGTAGTCAGAAAGTCTTGTCGAGCTTGCAGTTTTTCTCAGATCAAATCTTGTGCTGCATCACGTTGTGCAAATAGCTTTGCATTGAAATCTCCAGAGCTGTCAAATGTAGTGGGCCAAACTCTGCTTTGACACGTGCCCTGACAAGCATCCCATATTTTCCTCATGTCCTTCATCCCCTAGACACACCTCTTTTATTCAAAACTCCACAAAAAAACCTAAAAAAACCCACTCAAACGACTCCATTCCCCCAAAGCCATCTCGACCTGCTTAAGGAATAGTTGAAAGCAAAGTGGGTAAAGAAAGCAGACTGAGCCAGCTGGAGAACTGAAAAAGAGTCCCTTAAATTCAGTTTACAAACCTTTTCTCATGTGTTCTTCCAAATGCATTTGGGAATGAGGACGGTGTAAGAATTCTGAAAGATAACTATAACTAGTTAATGACAGAAGTCTCATTCACTATTCTGTGTATTAATTTGATGTTTATTTTTCTCTCTTTTTGTGGGATCTTTGATGAAATGACTAGGGAAATAAAATAATTATGAGTCTATCTTCTAACTTTTTCTGTGGTAAGGCAGTTGAATTATGCTATAAGTAATTTATGGGGAGCTGTTAACACAAATAATTTTTCCCCTGTATTTTTGTTCAATGTTTTCATTTAAAACAGTGTACTAATTAATCAAATTCTAAAGCCTTTAAAATTAGCATTTCTATTTTTGTTTTATGATGTAGTAATTAAAATTTAAAAAAAAAAGGTTTCAACTAAATGAAGTTATACTTCTGAATTACATACTTGGGTTTCCGAATAATCCCTTAAATAACTACTGTGACTTTCATTATTTGACAAATTTGTGAAGAATAATCAGAGCAAAATTATAGTCTCTAACTAGATTTCAGTGATGATACTGGAGTTTTGATGGGGTCAGCTGACCAGGGCCTGGAAATATTATAGAATAACTTTCATATCCAGGATAAACTAAATATTGGAATAGTTTTACTGGCAGACATCGAAAACGTGAGCATGTGAGAGTATGCACAGGTACATGTACTCATCTGGATCAAATGGTATTGAACAGGATGTGGTTTATAGTGGTATGGTACCTGTTGTTTGTCATCTAAATCTGTGCCCTCAAATAAAATAAAAAGGTAATCTCATACATTTGCCAGGGATTTGGGGTCAACACAAATGTAAAGTGGAAGATAAAGTTAAAAAAAACTGTCTTAACAAGAATTCTGTTTGGGCTTACTGAAGGAAATGGCAAATAATTTTAAGCGCTGTCTGGCTTTTATCCATCCTAATTGGTTTGCTCGTGCTTATGTCTTCATATTTTTGCATGTCTGCTGTGAAGAGGGAAAATAGAACTCACAAAAATTGTTAAAAGTCAGTCTGATATTGAGAAAAATGAGATTTATTGGCAGGAGGGAAACGTTACGAGTGAAGCAGTTGAAATAAAGCCATATGTAGGGAAGGTAAAATAAGGTAATAAAGAACAGGATGAATGGCAATAAAAAGACCAAAGATTCCAAATTTGAACAATAGAAGCAGAAGTCAAGCAGTCAGCATGTAACGGATGGAAAGAATTAGTTTAATATGCTGGCAAGAAGGGGGCTATAAATTCTGTGAAAAGAAATGGAAGTGAGCCACCATGCTGAACTGGACTACAAAACCACAGAAAGAGGAGGCTTTGATGTAGATTTGATGGGGGTATCCTGTGGGGTGGAGGTAGGGGAGAAGAGCTGGATGGAGGGATTTCAGAGGATGGAAATACAGCAGAGGACTGTGCTCCCCCGATGGAATCAGCCACGAGAACTGCATTGGATGTGGTCATCTTGAAATCTTAATAAGCACCTGGCTGCCCTAGGAATAATGCTTTGGTTACCTTTTTACCTTTTATTCTGAGAGAAACTGGAGGAAATCTCAGGTGCATAATTGCCAGCGCTCGTTCACAATTCCTGGATTCGGGCTCTGTGGTTCCAGTCATTAAAGCTCCCTTCCCACAGTTCCAGCTGTCCCACGAACTCTGGGTGCATCCCAGTCTCCTTTGTGCTGACTTTAGTCAGGGCTGTTTTTTCCATTCAGGTCTGAGTTTGGGGGTGTGTCTGCTGCTTGGATCAGGCTTTTGCCTGGATGGCTGGTTGGGAACGGTTTAACAAGTGCAAGAACACTTCTGTTGCCCTTCCCAAAAGGCAATGTACGGATGTACAAACCCGTGTACAGATCAGTGACGTCCCTTAACAAAATCCTATTTGCCTTTTTCCTCTCTGTCAGGATGCATTTTAAACAATTCCACAGCAAGGCTTTCAGTTCTGTGGCAGGCACAGCTGCTGAGTCCTGCATGCCTCTCTTTCATGGTGTTATTAGCGCTGTTTCCTGCGGTTTACAGGCTTGGAGCTGATATTTGAAAAACTAGACAGTGTAGGCTAAGTGACAGCTGTTTGACAATGACTAGAAATCCTCATATATTTGTAACTGAAGACCTAGAAAAATACAGAAAGAGGAGTGTAAGACAAAGACCTGTGTATGGTAGTATGTGGAATAAAAAGTCACTTTTGTTTAATACATTTTTTTTTCCATATACACTGAATGTAGGATTTTAAAAAGTCCATCAGAATGCAAGTTCAAAGGCTGAATTTTCTGTATTTCTAGCTTTGGACACAGGATCTTGTGTTCATTATCACCCTAATTAGACCTTTTCTGAGACCTTTGAAGATTTGAAGGAGTATTCATTACAAATAAAAATTTTAAAAATAAAATCTTTTCAGCAGGTTTCTACAGTTCAATTCCATGCACTTTAAAAATTCCATGTTTAATGTTTTATGTTTCTCTGAACATTTACAAGTATATTTAACTTTGATGAATAACAAAAAAAATAAGCACTTGCTGTTATGTGTTTATCAAGGAACAAAGACAATACATAGATTTTTCTATATAAAATAAGATAAGCTTGAATTAGTCTGATTTAACCTTGCTGCAATTACCTTAAGGTAAAATCAAGATTTCAAAGAAAAGATTTAATTTGAATTTTGATGGTGCTTCTAAACACATGATTAATCTTTCTCTGCTCTTTATTGTCAGTATTTTACAGTTCCTTTTAACACCTGTGCTTAAACAGGACTCCTTTTTGCACCTGCAATTATTTATGCAGCCATTACACAGACCTTTTCACCTTCAGTTATTTGCAGGAACACTGATGTCAGAAGGAGTCTGTGTAAACACCTAAACTGAATGTGTACCACGTTCTCATATACACTGATAGTAAAATTCAGAGAAACATCATTTTCTTCCAATGAAAAAATAGGGACCATGAACAGTTAGTCAAACAATTCGGAGCAAAGTATAATTTCTGCCATTATTTTGTCCTCCAAATTATGTACTGAAAAAAATCTAGAAAAAAAATGCTTCAAAGTGACATCATAATTAAAGTGACAGCTGTAGTTTGTCAGTATCGAATGACTGAAACCAAACAAACTCCTGGAAGAAATACAGTACCAATATCCAAGAAAAGGTGATACTAAGGAATTCTAGTGGATTACAGGCAATGAGCCCTATGTATGAGAGAAATCATCACTGCAATCATGTTTGAGAAAAGCAGTTTAATTTTATTTCTTGCATTATTTTTGTGGACAGAAGGAAACATTAACCATATGCATATTTCTTTTAAATGAATCACTGCTTTTAAGCTTCTTGTAGCAAAAGTGAGTTACACTGTATTGTAAAGAAAGGATTTAGCTGCCACATTTTCAATGCATCCCTCTCCGTGTCTTCTGTGACAGGACCTTGCTCCTTCTTAAATGTTGCTATTTTTTATTTCTGTTGTAAACAAGTCAAGTCTTTCCTATTATAGATCACTTTGAACACCTTCTAGGTAACTGTTTCACCATGTCCTTTTTTTTTTTTTTTTNTTTTTTTTTACATTATCAGATAGAAAATTACTATTTTAGTTATTGTAAATTACTTTTCTTAGCATCTTAACCAGAAAGTAACAAGAAAAAATGCTAACTGCAATATGGAAGGATAACTTGCAGGCCAAGTGAAATTTTAAATAGCTAGTGATATTTTAAAACTTGACAATCATTTGCAGTGACTTGCAGCTTTAATGACTTGCAGCACTGAATTTGGTGTGTCAGGGTGGTGAAGTCTGTCTTTGATGTTTGCAATGAGTTTGTCTGTACTCAATGTCACTTTTTATTTGATTTTTATTATGTAGTGCTTGGGAGGTGCTCTTTAGTTGTTAAATATCTGCAGAATTTTCAATCTAGACTTTCATACCTGACATAAAACTAGCACCTCCCTACATCTAACCATAACTAGCATAACTGATTTTCTTACTTATCCAGTATATGACAAGATTAATTTAAAATTACTTGCTTTCATCCTATTAAAACTGTAGAGGAAGAGAGTTTGCTGTAAATGCCACTGTTAGGCCAACATGCATATCTTGGGAGGAGGAAAGAAAGCCTGTACTATTTACTAGATTAATATGTTTGACTTTTGAAAAACAATGTATTTCTCAGCACTGAACGTTTTTTCATGTAAAGAGATTTCTTTCAACCCCCCCACAAAGAAGCTTCTACATTGGAAAGCTCATCTTTTCTTTTTGCCATATCTATCAGTTTGCCTTATTAAAAATCTTGTCTTTCATAAATATGTGTAGACCTTCACAGCTGTAAGTGTTTAACTTCTGGAGTGTTTCCTTGCTAACTGCCAGAGTAGATTGAGATGAGTTACCTGTTCCCAGCTTTTCTGGGAAGTTACACTTAAGAGATGAGAGAAAGTCAGACAAGTTTGCCAGAACAAAAAAAAAGTATTAGACTTAGTGTTTGTTCTTGTTGAAGCAAACATAGATATCTGCTTCTCTTCACCCAAATTAAAGAAAATGTCCTGTTTGCTTTGGGAAAAGCACCAGGCTCATTCACTTCTGTTATTTTCTGATTTAGTCTTCACACATTGGTTTTCAGATGTACCTGTTAAGCATGTTCCTGTCTCAAAGTATTAATTCACACTGGCTGCACAGTAGACTTTCATTGTAGCAAGATTTCTTTTTTTTCTGTATTTTCTATACATTTCCATATTTTTAACCTGATATTCCTCTTTTCACTGGAAGGAATCTATAATGAAAATGGCAACACAGAATATAAATGGCCCTTCCAGGTCTAGCCAAAGAGTGATCTGTCTTTCCAGAACTGCTGTTTCGAGTTCCCAGAGTTCTTCTTGATCTGTGTTTCCCTGTATTCAGGAATACATTGGATTTCTCATTAACATGTTCATTGTCTCCTTGAATGCATATACATTTATAGGAGTCATGGCATCTGCAGGGAGGAATTCTGGAGCCCAAGTGACTTTGACAGGAAGCACCTTCTCTGTTTACATTTTCCTTGGACGTGCAACCAACTCATTTCAGCAGAGCCCTCCCAGGCCTAGGGAATTGGTTCTTTAACTCAGACAAACCTTACCCAGCTCTGTCTCTGCAGTGCCTGCTTGCACAGGTCAGCCACGTGCTTTTTAAAGCACATCACCCCTTGCAGTCCCCTGCAGTGCTGTGGTTCCTTTCTGATGTGAGTGTGGCAGGGGATGAGCTCCGGAGAGCAGCTCCAGCTGCTGCTGCTGAGTGCCCTGGCAGTGGCACCTGGCAAGAGGCACTTTGAAATAAACCTCCCTTGAAGCCTCTGTCCTGGGAGTGTAAGCACCAGCTGTTTCACTCCACAAACCTGCTAGTGAAAAAAAAACAACCCAAAAAACCCAACCCACATCTGTCTATCTGTGCATCTAGACTTCCATTCCATAGCTCTCCATCTCTGCTGCTACATCCTTGAAAACCTGAAATAACTCAGTAAAAGCAGCATCTTGTTGATTCCTACTGACTGTTGGCAAACATTACTTATCTCATACTAGGTGACAAAAAAGTATGGAAAACCCAGGACTTAAAAGCATTTTTCTATGTATCTATAAAATAGGTGATCTCTTCAAGGGTGATTTAGCTTCAAACTGAATTAATTTTTTGTGTGCTTCCCATGCTTTTATTTTCCTGTCTGAAATGTCTGGGTGTGGTTCTCCCAGAAATATCAAATCCACCTCGTTAGGCTTTTCATTATTTAAATTGTCAACTGACATAACCAAAAGTAGCTGAGACCTATTTCCAATTTCTAAAAGATCAGGTTGTTTAATAAATATTTCCATGTTAAGTCTTAAACCCTTAAGAGAAGCCTCCCATTTCCAATATTTGTAAATGCTTCAGAATGACCTGATGCAGCTGAGAAGTTGTAGAACAGAAGTGTGGTAAGTGTGGTCACCTATATCACTCCTGAAGAAAAGAAGTTTTCTTGGTTTAAGAGTTTATTTTAATTTAAAACTTCTAACCTTGAAATCTTGACTTTTTTTTTT
>VZTR01014322.1:26614-38528 GCA_013400775.1 Chaetops frenatus
ATCCCAAACCCAAAAGTTTAAGGCATTATTCTGTCATTTTTTAGTACCATGTATAGCAGCAAATTTTCCTATTGGCTGGTTGCTTATTAAATACAGAAAATAAGTGGCGAATAGTTATTGCATTTTTTTTAATAATGTGAAAAGAGTCATTGAATACAATATCGACGTTGTCTATGTGTCATTACAGCTTTTTTTTGTCATTTAAGAACCATTCTCACAATAAATACAAGTAGAGTATAGCTCTGTTTCTTAAAAAATAAACAAAACCAAACCCATCTCATTTTAAAATAGATTTATGTGGCTGTGGATGTTGCATGGTTTCCCAGCCTGATGCTACACTCCAATACATTTGCTCCTGAGGAGGAAATGATCATATTGTATTAGAGAAAGCAGAGTCTGTGAAAGATACAGGCAGCAGATTAAAGACAAGGAAGATGTCACATTATTTAAAACTATTCTGAACTATTGTAGCAATTGGTGAATATGATTTTAAATATGAATGAGAGATTTAAGAAATACTAAAATATTCTGGCTTCTCAGCTTGAAAAAAGACATCAAAGTTTCAAAATAAGTTCATTCTGTACTCTTACAACATGAGGAAAACAGCTCTGTATTACTCTGAGAGAGTAGCCTTTGAAGTGTGTGCTGAAATACTGAGGTTCTAACATACTTCAACTCTACAGAATATTATAGTTGCTTTTTTTTTCTTTCACTTTTCAGACCTTTGTGCTGCCTGTAGCTCCACTTCCAATTTTGGATCATCTACTGGATTTCTTTTACATGGAGTGGATCCTGCCAGCGGAGCTGATTCATTTCAAGATGCTAAAGTGAAATTCCTGTCAAAATGAACAGGTCACCCAATATAAATTAATCACAGGTTAAAATTCAATAAAAGCCATGTGAACAAAAAAACTAATTGCAAATCCACATCTCTTCAGTAACACTGCTAACTTCTTTTCAAACCCTAGCAAAAATTAAGTTCTTATTTAAAATCCATTACTATACCAAGCTGAAAATTCTGAAGGATACAGGAGGCAATAGGTTTGCATATTTAACCTACAAAATGCATAAAATATAGTTTTGTTATTGTCACTCACTCTTGGATAGATTAGTTTCTTTTAACTAAACATCTCCAGTAAAGAAAATTCTAACACATCCCCCCAAACAGACTGATTAAGTAGTTTGCTTGCTAAAATTATAAACTGCTTAAAAATAGGTTGGGAAAGATTTTATTTAACTGTAACTTCACTTAATAAGCTTTTACATTTACATCACCAGACTGTTAGATACATGGGGATGGACAATATTAAACCAGAATTGTTTGTTCTGACTGTAGTGCTGCAAACACATCTTGATTTGGACTGAGGGCTAATCCAGATTAAAATAGGACTTCAGAGACAGAATGTCTCATACTTATTTATGGAAAAATAACATAAGGAAAGAACAAAACGTAATTAGAAAAGCATTACTGAGTATTTAACTTTGTCCAATGTGCAGCAGCAAAATATCCCTTGACACCTTTGAGCAGAACTGAAGAAACTCAGGCACATAACCAAAAATCATTTAAAAATTATCTCTATTAACATTATGACAGAGGCATTATCTTTTAGCTCACTATTCTTTCTTTCCTAAATACCAAAATGAGATAATTTGAAAGCTCATTCTGTGGGGTTTATAAACAACTAATCTTACCAGCTAAAGGCACATCCATTACCTGTGTTCTCTGCTTGCTCCCTGACAAGAAAATTCAGGTTATAAAGTAATCTTAAACAGTATCTGGCAGTTCTTCAAGATAAATAAGTATGTTGGTTGAATTTGTTGATCTGTACATGAAAGTAATATTACCTTCAAGACATTAAAAACTGCTGGCTACTAAAATGATGAAACAGGTGGTTAAAGGTAGCAAAATACCAGAGTGGGAAAAAAAAATTTGGAGAAGATTAATTGGAAGAAGTGTTAGCTTGGCAGAAATAAGTAATCCTATTTAAGACTTCTGTATCTGCAGGGCTGCAAAACCCCTTTTGTTGCAGTAGGTGCACCAGTAGGGCATGGAAGGATTGTAATAATCACCTTGACTGACTAAATAGGGCTGGTGAATCTCTCAGAGGATGGAGTGATTTAAGAGCCTCACAAGTCTTCTCTCAAAGCATTTTATACTGAGCATCTTAGGAGGTGGAAAGTAGTCAAAAAAGTTGAGAACAAAAATAGGAACAGGTTTCCATTTCTGTTTAGTTTGCATAGGTGTAGGGATTTTTTTTTGTTGTTTGTGGGGTTTTTTACATATAAATGTTTCACAAATGGGCTGAAAATTTGCTCTGCAAATTAAAACTTATAATGGAGTCTGAACGCCTTTACAAAATGATGAAAATAAAATCCTGACATTAATTCTCTATGATTTCTAATTGGGATTATAATTACTTCAAATAGAACCTTGCTCTACCAGCACTGCTGCATAATTGATTTCACTTGTGGCTGAAATGTTCTCCTTGATAAGGTTTCTTGATGAGTAACTTCTACTTTTAGGCTTCACAACAACAAAAAATGTCAAAAAACCCCCCTAAACAGCTCCCCATCCCCACCTCCCCCAAAAAAGCAAAGGAAGCTATAAGGTGTCCAACCATCTTACAGAGTTTTTGCCCATTATTAATGACACATTGTTCTTATTATTGAAATCTCCTTACAGTTGAAACTTTGGCATTAAACTTTGTATCCCAAGTTTCCTTTGACTAATAATGAAACTTTCAAAGTTGATGTTTGAACTTCTACTTCTTTTATGGTTAGTGATAAAAATTAAGGGGCTAAAAGAAATGTGAACTTAAGTGATAAAGTAACAGTGAGTTTAAAGGAGGAAGCAGACCATTGTTGACTTCTAGGTCATCTGCTTTCTGTTTTCTTATTGAAGGTGGCAAAAATGTTAACAAAAGTATTTCAAAAGTATTTTATTCTGGGCTTAGGTGATTATAAGAAAATNCCAAGTTTCCTTTGACTAATAATGAAACTTTCAAAGTTGATGTTTGAACTTCTACTTCTTTTATGGTTAGTGATAAAAATTAAGGGGCTAAAAGAAATGTGAACTTAAGTGATAAAGTAACAGTGAGTTTAAAGGAGGAAGCAGACCATTGTTGACTTCTAGGTCATCTGCTTTCTGTTTTCTTATTGAAGGTGGCAAAAATGTTAACAAAAGTATTTCAAAAGTATTTTATTCTGGGCTTAGGTGATTATAAGAAAATTTTCTATATAGAACAATTCAAACCTGACTTTTAAACAAGCTTTAGTTTTTATCAAACTCTCATGTGCGTGTGTCATGTCCCCCCACCGTTTTGGGGGGAGCTTTATTTTCATATGTATTCCTTTGGTTTTGATTTGAATGAGAACTTACTTTGATTGAGAACAAGGACTTGGAGATTAATACAAATTCAGAAATGTCTGCCACTGATCTGAAAACCGGTCACTCTTCTAAAGTTTTATTTCTTCTATCTGGTATTATTTAGGTATACAAAAGATAAAAAGACACCTGGTTGGAGCTATGTGACAATGAAGTTGGTAGCGAGGTCTCTNGACATTAAAAACTGCTGGCTACTAAAATGATGAAACAGGTGGTTAAAGGTAGCAAAATACCAGAGTGGGAAAAAAAAATTTGGAGAAGATTAATTGGAAGAAGTGTTAGCTTGGCAGAAATAAGTAATCCTATTTAAGACTTCTGTATCTGCAGGGCTGCAAAACCCCTTTTGTTGCAGTAGGTGCACCAGTAGGGCATGGAAGGATTGTAATAATCACCTTGACTGACTAAATAGGGCTGGTGAATCTCTCAGAGGATGGAGTGATTTAAGAGCCTCACAAGTCTTCTCTCAAAGCATTTTATACTGAGCATCTTAGGAGGTGGAAAGTAGTCAAAAAAGTTGAGAACAAAAATAGGAACAGGTTTCCATTTCTGTTTAGTTTGCATAGGTGTAGGGATTTTTTTTTGTTGTTTGTGGGGTTTTTTACATATAAATGTTTCACAAATGGGCTGAAAATTTGCTCTGCAAATTAAAACTTATAATGGAGTCTGAACGCCTTTACAAAATGATGAAAATAAAATCCTGACATTAATTCTCTATGATTTCTAATTGGGATTATAATTACTTCAAATAGAACCTTGCTCTACCAGCACTGCTGCATAATTGATTTCACTTGTGGCTGAAATGTTCTCCTTGATAAGGTTTCTTGATGAGTAACTTCTACTTTTAGGCTTCACAACAACAAAAAATGTCAAAAAACCCCCCTAAACAGCTCCCCATCCCCACCTCCCCCAAAAAAGCAAAGGAAGCTATAAGGTGTCCAACCATCTTACAGAGTTTTTGCCCATTATTAATGACACATTGTTCTTATTATTGAAATCTCCTTACAGTTGAAACTTTGGCATTAAACTTTGTATCCCAAGTTTCCTTTGACTAATAATGAAACTTTCAAAGTTGATGTTTGAACTTCTACTTCTTTTATGGTTAGTGATAAAAATTAAGGGGCTAAAAGAAATGTGAACTTAAGTGATAAAGTAACAGTGAGTTTAAAGGAGGAAGCAGACCATTGTTGACTTCTAGGTCATCTGCTTTCTATTTTCTTATTGAAGGTGGCAAAAATGTTAACAAAAGTATTTCAAAAGTATTTTATTCTGGGCTTAGGTGATTATAAGAAAAATTTTCTATATAGAACAATTCAAACCTGACTTTTAAACAAGCTTTAGTTTTTATCAAACTCTCATGTGTGTGTGTCATGTCCCCCCACCGTTTTGGGGGGAGCTTTATTTTCATATGTATTCCTTTGGTTTTGATTTGAATGAGAACTTACTTTGATTGAGAACAAGGACTTGGAGATTAATACAAATTCAGAAATGTCTGCCACTGATCTGAAAATCGGTCACTCTTCTAAAGTTTTATTTCTTCTATCTGGTATTATTTAGGTATACAAAAGATAAAAAGACACCTGGTTGGAGCTATGTGACAATGAAGTTGGTAGCGAGGTCTCTTTTTGGGTCTTGGAATCACATGGGACATAATTCTGCTTAGCAGCTCTTTTGCTCTTATTTGTTGCTCTCTAAATCAGACATTCATTATTGTAAGTTTTGTTTTAATTCCTGCAATCCACCAGCACTGGGATTCCAGGGTTTCTTATCTGGTTGCTCCATTTGTTGCACTGTTAGATTCTCAGGGCAGGGGTAATTTGGACTGGTGATAAACAGGTTATTTTTCTTGGTGATAAATACTAACTCAGTAACTTGTTTTCCTCCACATAACTTTGAACCCAAGAAATCTCTCTTTAACCTGATTTTATTTTCCTTAAGATAATCTGTTTTGTCATACATGTAGATAAGGTGGGAAGGAAAGATGGTAACTGAAGGCCAAGGTAGAGAAGAATTCTATCAAAATTGTCTTTTATAAACGGATTACTGGAACACTTTGGGAATTCATAGGTGCTAAATTTCCTTTAAATGGAAATACGATCAGGGATAAAATTTCAAAGTCCTCAGAAGAACAGAGGTGGGCTGTAAAAAACACAGGCAATAAAATGCTACTAAAAAAAAAGTCTAGGAAAACAAGAGTTTAACCTTCTCAAGTTCCAGAAGAGCCCGTGTTAGATCAATCCATTACACTTTTGCCCTTCTGGTGAAAGATGTGAGCTGTATTCAGAGATGGCTGTGTAAAGAGCAGCGGCACGTCCTTGATGCCCTGCTGGCTGTGCAGCCCCTGGGCTCATCACTGCTCTCACACCCCGGGAGCAGAGCAGCACCAGTGGGGTGCGCCTTACGGGCTCCGTCTCTAACACCAGGGGGGCTGGACTCACACAGCCTGCCAGAGGGCTGTTTATACTCATATTCACCTCTCTGGTTCCACTGAAACTTGGGGGGGAAAGGGAACTGTGTGTTACTGCCGTGGTGTTTGTGCTGTGGGTGAAGGGGTGTTTGCTGCTTTCTGCTCCACCTGCTTGCCTGAGGTCACTCACCTTCACCTCTCTGCTCCACTGACACTTGAGGGGGAAAGGGAATTGTGTCTTTTAGTTACTGCCGTGGTGTTCCTGCTGTGGGTGACTGTGTTTGCTGCTTTCTGCTCCACCTGTTTGCGTGGGGCCACTCACGTTCACCTCTCTGGCTCCACTGAAACTTGGGGAGGAAAGGGAACTGTGTGTTACTGCCATGGTGTTTGTGCTGTGGGTGCCGGGCTGTTTGCTGCTTTCTGCTCCACCTGCTTGCCTGGGGTGACTCACGTTGGAGTGAGGATACTCACAGGACGAAGGTGGCCCGTGCCTGGCCCTGCAGCTGCGGCAGAGCTGGCACAGCTGTGGCAGGCACGGGCCACACGCCTTCAGTGAGAATCCTTGCATCCTGGCGAGGATTCCCTCTGCGGAGAGGAGGACAAAACAAGCCTCGCGTCAGCTTCAATGACATTTTGAAAATAAGCATCACAGGCAGGTTTCTGTGTGATATTAAATATGCATGTATGTCAAAATGAAAAGTTTATGTGCAAAAAAACAAAACAAACAAACAAAAAAAAAAAAAAACCAAAAAAAAAGGCGTTTTTTTGATCGTCTGGTATTCTCCCTCTTCTTTAAAATTCACTTCGCAGGGAGTGTCGGGGGAAGGGCTCTTTTGGTGTTCCGCTTTTAAAACAGACTGTTCTCAATGTTCGTCTGTTCCCACAGAACTAAAAATCAATTTCTTGATTATCACTGAACTACGGCAATTTTAAGCCTGCTAGGTTATGCAAGCAAAATATTCTGCTTGCTAACTTGATAATTTTCACCATTGTCCAAATGCAATTGCACATTCCTTCTGATTGTGCTCTCGTTTTTCACAGTAAACATAAATAGAGCATCTAGGTTTTGCTTGTTTTGTTTGTTTTTAAGTTTCTTGTGATGTGTTTGTTGTATCAGAGAACAACTCAGGTTGGAGCAGACCTTGAGAGATCTTGAAACCAAATTCTTGCTCAAAATGAGGTGAGCTACAAGGTCAGACAAGGTTGTTCAAGACCTTTTCTGGCTGAGTTTTAAACCTCTGAGGACTGAGATTACAGTTTCTCTGAGCAACCTGAGCCACTGCCCACCTGTCCCGCTTGGGGAAAAAAGTTTTCCTCTTGTTTGAACCTCTCTTGTTTCAGCACCTGCCCCTTGTGTGTCCTGCTCCCACCTGCACCATGGGCAGGGCAGGGCTCAGTCTCCCCAGGAATCTCCCCACGAGCACAGGGAAGCTGATATGAGGTCTGAGTCTTGAATAGTTCTTTTCCCTTTCCATTTCTTTCAAAATAAGTAATTTTTTTCCCTTCTTTCTTTTTCCCCTCCCCCCTCTAAATTACTTTTTAACAACCTAATCTTTGAGGTGTTCATGTGGCCACCTGTGGAAGAAAGACCACAGGTCTGTGCATGTGTAATTGACATCTTCTAAGTACTTTCACACTAATATGCACATTTAGAAAAACCTCTTTAATTCCACTTCTTAAAATCTTCATAAAAATCACCATGATGTATTTTTAGTTGCTGTCAGCATATAAAATAATTAATTTTAATTTGCTCTTAGTTTTCTGTTGTTGCTGTTTTGATTTCTAGCAAAGTGTTTTTGCCAACTTTTCAGGTATCTCTGAGTTCTGTTCTTGTGTAAAAAGTTTATAAAATAAAAAAATAGTTGAAGAGAAGGCTGACAGGAGATATCATCAAATGCACAAGAACTCTTTAGCTTGGAGAATTGAAAGGAAAATTAGTAATATTGAGTTTGGTGTTTTTTTCACTTGTAACTGATACAGATATAGCAGGAAGAGTACAATTGGGCTTTTTAAAGAGAATTATCATGGTATGAATGCTAAAAGTTTCCAGTAATTACACATAATTTTCCAGATTCCTCTCAGTCTTTATATCATTTGAGAAATGTTTTGGCTTAGACATCCCTACACCCCAAGTTATTTGCAAAAAAATGTTTAAAGGACCGTACAAATCAATGGATTATCCATTCTCTCTTAGTTATGTATGGAACCTGTATGTTTACCTGTTTTTAATTTACCCAACTTGTGAAATAGAGTTCCAATATTCTGTTGTACCACTGAAGATATGAAGTGACAAGTTAAATGCCTCAGAGTTGAACAGCATTGCATCAATATCTCATAAACCAAAAAAACCCCCAAAAAACAAAAAAAACAAACAAAAAAATCAACCAAAAACTCTTGTAATCTCACCAAAAATTACCCCATTTTCCTTCCCTAAGACCTACATTCCACTTGTTCATGCTGATCTGCATTAATTATAATATAAATCCTTAAAAATGTGTTCATTTCTTATATCTTTATTCCTCCTGTGTTGGATTTGTCTGTGGTTTATATCAGGCAGCCAAGTTTTCCAGTTATCTGGAATACTCTGTCTACCATTAAAACAATAACAAAACAGGAGCTTCCTTTTTGTTGCCCGAAATGCTGGCTGGGTGCCAAGAGATTCAGGTCCAGGGATTTAAAATTTTTTTACCTTAAATTTTCCCTTGTTAGTCATGGTAACTCTTTTGCAAACAACTTTTTTTTTCTTCTTGTGTGATATAGACATCTTTATTTTCTTCGAATGGTTCTACTATTTCTTTCTCATAATGTACCATGCCATTTTTTTGTTAGAGTATCATTAAGCTTTCCCTGTTTAAGTAAAATTTCTCTAGGATACACCTAATATTAGCTTTTATCCTGATGTCATATGTCTTTTTATTCACTTTCTCTTTCCTTTTTTTCTTTTTTAAACCTAATGTAACCTTCTGTCATTCCCAAGAATTTGAGGTGTCTAGAACTCCATAATGATGTTTTATTACCTGTTTACTAACTATTATTCAGATTTGGTTTTATTGTTTTTTCAAATTTAATTTAAACCATAATACCATTTACTTCAGAGAAAAATTCATCTCTAAAGCATGAAATTATGTTGCATTTATAGCAATAGATGTAATTGTTTCATGAAGTATTGCAGTACTAACTCTTAATCTGGGGCTCAGTTACTTGTTCTCTGCCAAAGTTGTGCCTTGTTATGTTAAAAAGAAAATGAGAGTGCAAGAAAATTCAGCAGAAATTCCTAAATCATGCTGGTTTCTCTATTGAGAGAGATCCCAGAAGGGAAGAGAGAAGGCTCCACAATAAGGTGAAAGAAACAAATCAGTATGTAGCCTCCTACAGAAGGAATAGAAAATGAGAAAGACTAAAAAGAACAAAATACTGAGAACCTACAAACAGTGTCACAGTCTCAATGACATTTAAAATAGATTTCTGAAGCCTCCCAAACAGGGAAATGAAATGTTACCTTGAATTTTAAGCAGTGCATATTTATGTTGAGGAAACAGAATGATCACAATAAAAGCAGTTTAATAATGGATTTGTTCCTTAAACTGCTTGAGATGAGCAATAACACAAGTTAATGCTGTAATACTATTATGTATTAGTTGTAACCATACTGTTATAGAGATCTTGTTCTGCCTCCCAATTTACTAGAGGTGTTATGTTTGAGTCACAGTCAAAGTAGAAGAGAATTGCTGTTTAAAAGAATGCTAAAATATCCATTTTCACTCTGTTCCTCCAAAGTTTTAGTGAAGTAATGCTGCTCTTGTAGTTTAGTACTGTGAAAAACAGCTGTTTCTGACCTTAATATTTTTATTTTAAGAGGTTATATTTTAAGCTTTCAAAGCCATAAACTAAGCCTTTTAAATATAGACATCACTTCAAAGCAGCAACCTACAAAAAGGTCTTGCTACTCTGACTTTTAAATTTATTTTTTTAAGAACAGCCTAATCAGTGACATAAATTTTCTGAAGACTTGCCTACAGCTCATTTGCTTTGCATCAGAGAAGAATTTGGTCAGGTCCTCTGAGGATGCAAGGCATGTGCCTTTGTTGGTGTGTAGTCAGCCTTTGCCACCCTCCAGGTGTGCCCAGCATTACACATAAGGAACCATATGCTCCATTAGCTCTTTGTAGCTATTGTTCCAGCAGGGGATATAATGAAAACTTTACATCCCTGGATTTGAGGAAGACTGTTAAGTTTAGAGAAATATTGACATTAAAATCGGCAAAAATACAGAAAAATATATGAAGATCCTTAGGGATTCTACAAGGTGGTTTTCTGTTTCTCTCTCTTTTTTTTCCCCTCTGCTGTAATTGAAACTGATTTATTTTAAAAATCTGCTGTGCTTTAACTGAGATATACTTGTAACTCTTGCTCCATAAAGTGTCAGGCTATAATACTTGTTCAGAAATAAATCTGCCAGTAATGTGAATGTCCATACGATAACCATACACGAGGAGACAGATCTATGTTGTTTATAATTTTCTAAGATTTAATAATGATCTGAGCTCATCTAGAAGCAGATATTCAAGTTTCTTCATTTTCTGTGGTAACAAATTTGAAAGTGGAACTACTTGGAGTGCCATTCACATAGCACCAATCTTAGAGTCTGGCTTGGCATCAGAATGTCTTCAAAGAAGGAGAGTACATGGTTCATTACTGCACCTGAATTCATCACTCCTAACACTGCACAGCTTGGGGCATGTCGGGCTCCACAAATTAAGCAGGTAGTCTTGATCTGTTCCAGGCTGCTACACCTGCAGCAAAAGCACCTGGTGCACAGAAAAGTGGCACTGGGGATTCATTAGGTGGCATTTTCCTTCTGAAGCAGCATTGATTAACTCCATGTTATGCTAATGAAGTGCTGGAAGCGCTATCAGTCAGCAGGATGGGGAAGGGGCAGGTAGGGGAGCTGTAAGGATGGTCTGAGCTTCCAGGTTTTGATCACATCCTTTGCTTCTTAGTGAAGGCTTTACTGATGGGGATTTTTTGGTTTTGGTGTTTGTGGTTTTGCTTTCCCCCCCTCTCTCTGTGGTTCTTTAATATTGTGTTCAACTGTTTTATATTTTATAATAAGTTATATCAGAAAAAACCCAAAGCAGCTAGTACAGAAATACACTAAACAGCGTTGTAATGTTTTGCCCTGCTTTAGCCACTGATTTTGCTTTACTTTGCCACAGGGCACATCAGCTATTGTACATATTTCAGATTTGCTGGGAAGGGAACATTAGAAGGCAAGTCATCCTTAACCTCAAACCATAATTATGGGTGCATGGTGTACAGACAGAGTCTTCCTCCCCAAGTGGTGCAGCCAAGCCTTCTGCTCACCCAAAGCCCCGTGGTCCCTGGGAGGGCTGGGCATTATTGGTGTCCATGTTGGTCACTTTGTTGTGCCAGAACTACTGGAGGTTTTACTCTTCATTTTTGCAATAAATGTATAGCTATGTTTTCCACATCCAGCGAGATTGTCTAAAAGAGAATCGTCCTTCCCCTTAGCTCTTTTTTAGCCCCAGTAAAACATCCAGCCAGCTCTCCTGGTGTTCATGACATATCAACAGGAATGTGCATGAAGTTGTCTGTATCTTTGCTTCTCTGTTACATACAGACAGTGTTGTATAGTGATCACTACAGTCAAGTAGAAGTCTGAAGGTCAGACTTTATAATTAGCTCATATAAATAGCATTGGCTTATGTTAATCATAGAACCACAGAATCATAGAATCGTTAATGTTGGAAAAGACCTTTAAGATCATCAAGTACAACCTTTCTTTTTTTTATTTATTTTTTTTTTGTTGTTGTTTTTTTTAATTTTTTTTTTTATTTTAAGGGAAAGCCAGCTTCACTTTGAGGATGCCATCAGCTTCCTGTTCTATGAAAAAAAAACACTCCGAAGACTCTCAAATGGTGATAACATTTATTTAAGTCTAGATATATTTTAAAAGCTGTGCTTTAAATTGGTGAAGGAGTTAATATAATTCTGTTTGTTGACTTGAATGAATGAAAAATTGAAATAATTGATATCTGAGACAGGGGCTTTTACTTTATTTCAAAAGCAGACAGTTGAATCATCATACAAAAAAAAAAAAAAAA
>VZTR01014322.1:46122-80133 GCA_013400775.1 Chaetops frenatus
CCCAACCAAACCAAGCTAAAGTCTTTGGATTTAAAAAAAAAAAAAAAAAAAAGCGTATTTTATGGCACACAAAAGTAGTATGTACTCACTCAGGTCTCTGCTTTCACACACCTCATGTGTGATATTTTTCTTAGAGTCTGCCTGCACTCTTATGTGGTATTAACCCATGTCCTTGGTCTGTTTTCACCACTGGGCTTTCCCATCAAGCTGAAGCACATTGAGAATCCACAAATTACAGAAGGGCTGGTGTATGCTCTTTAAACGAACTTTATTTCTGGGTCCAGTGGGAATACCTTACAAAAAATACAGCTATTAGATATTTTTGCTCAAGACATGGTTATGCAATCTTAAAGTTTTCTCTAAAGGAAAACTAAAAACCACTTACAGGTCAGTTACTGACTGAGGAGTGTATGATGGTAAGTACAATCCTTAATGCATAATTTTTCCTCTTAAGCTCAATTGAGTTCTAGGTAATTTTCTCTCTCTGCTGTGTAAAACTGAATACAGTACATGTATGCTACACATGTGTATATTAATCCAAAATATGTATATGCTCTCTGAACTTGTTCTTAGTGTTAGACCAAATATTTTAAATGATTGATGTAGCATTTACGTGTAAAGTCCTAGAAAAGGAACATTCAGGTTTTGAAGTCAAACACTAAAGTTATAAAGAAGCCATAATTGAAGTCACCATTCATTTCTCTTGTGGTGTCATCTTTGTTATTCATTGCTGTGGCCATTAATTACATAATAATTTACTGTAAACCTCTCTATGAAACCTTAGCACTCACCACTGCACAGGGGAGAAAGCATTTACTAAATGGGGAACTACTAAATGATTCTTCATTATGCTCCTCATTAAGTAGTGGTGCTGTATTTTTTTACACACCATTGAATTGCTGCACTTTATACAGAAATATTAATTTCCCTCATGGGGTTTCTTTGGTGTTTATCACAATGATCTGAATGATTCACAGTGTTATATGAAATTAACTAAACAAAAGTGTGTTAGGTTAAGCAACCGCTTTGCCTTTTGTCTTACAAAAGTGAACTTAAGCACAGAGAGCTTATGGCTCAAGTAAGCCTGCTTTTATTTTGTGTTGTAATTGGAGGTGCCCAATATTTCCTTTTAAGGTGTCATTGCACCACTTCCCTGTTCAGGTAACCAGTAAAATGAGTTTCTTCAGATACACAGCACAATATGCACTCCCTGGTGTAGGACACAAGAATTTATGACTGTGAGCATCAGCTGTCAGAACTTATTTGCTATGTGGCCTCAGAGGTGTTTGCTGGTCATTGGGGAGGGTTCTCTACAAAGACTTCTAGCTCGTCATTTTAAACCTCTTCTCTTTTCTTCTCCTGTGCCACTTTAGCCTCTACAGTCCTTTCTTTCCACCCTGGACTCTGTCTCTCTTTTTATTTCCTTCCACATTTATCCCATTGCTCTAGAAACTCTCAGTTTCCTCTTGTACAGCAATAGCAAGGAGAACTGGTGAGACTGACTTCCTCCCTCTGACCCTGTAAGAAATTATGCTTTTGTTAAATATGGCTGTGGAAATAATTCTTGCTTATGTGCACTTCTGTGACCTCCAAAGACAAAGGCTGTTGGAACATCACTGCCCAGGTGTTAAGTGCTGTGTAGTGCCTTTGTGACTTAAACTGAATTTGAACTGCCTTTAACAGAGTCTGAGTGTCTGCAATGAGCGTTTTACTGATGCAGGGAAAATCTTTGTGCTGGTTTTCAAAGTGTCTACTACATGAATGCATAGCCCTGAGAAAAATTTCCTCCCTCCTTATGAAATCATAATGATCTAAGGAGAAATGAAATTCATAGCAACTGTCATACTGTGTGGGCACACCACGGGCAGATATTGTCCCAGAATCACTGGAAGGGCAAGGCTGGAAGGGACCACAGTGCTCCTCTGGTCCAACCTCCCTCCACAGGCAGGATCATCCCAGAGCACATGGCACAGGGTTGTGTCCAGAGAGTTCTTGAATTTCTCCAGTAAGGGAGATTCCCACCCTCTCTGGGCAACATGTTCCAACAAGTAAAGAAGTTCTTCCTCATGTTCAGGTGGAACTTGAAGGGCATCTGTTTCTGGCCTTGTCCTCTTGCTCAGTGCCACCGAGCAGAGCCTGGCTCCATCCCCCTGACAGCTCCCTTCAGACACTGACAGACATGGATGAGGTCCCCTCTCAGCCATCTCTTCTTGAGGCTGAACAGCCCCAGCTCCCTCAGCCTTTCCTCCTAACAGAGATGCTCCAGCCCCTTCCTGGATCTGCTCCAGGAGCTCTGTGTCTCTCTTGTACTGAGGAGCTCAGAACTGAACACAGCTCTCAAGGAGAGGCCTCACTGAGCAGAGGGGCAGGGTCATCTCCCTTGACCTGCTGGCAATGCTTTATCCTTTTTCTGGTGCTTTATTAGCAGCTGCCCAGTGAAAAGTACAAGAAAGAGAGGAAGAGTTTTCCAGCATACCCTCCCTGATTCCAGCAATGCTGCAGAGATGTTGACATGAATTTAGAAACATGGTTTTGGTTATGGTAGCTTTTGGCAAAGTGTTCTCATGAGTTTATTTAAGTAGTGTATATTCATCCCCATGCCATAACACTTAGTTTTAAAATTTCAGCACAAATTCTGTTACAAATACTTTGATTTAGAAAGCATTGCCATGAAAATAGCCAGCTTGTTTCACCTGAGAATTAATGCTTACAAAGTTAATACGTTTGCATTATTTTATGACGTATTTCATTCAGAGCAGACCATTGTAAGATTCCTATTTATTGTATTTGTCTTAAATTACATTTGCTTGACATTATATATACTCAACATTCTCATTATTTTCTTGCTGGAAAGCCTTCTTATTTTAGAAAAAATTTTAATAAATAAATAAAAAGGTATTTAAATTATTATTGGTAAATCTGGTATTGTGGCTGCTGAGAACTTACAGAGTGTTGTTCTGGTATTTCATGTTTCTTTTAGTCACATCAATAAATTATTGGAAAAAAAAGTGTAGTGTATTCCCAGTGACCCTTATAATCTTTGTAGTTATTGGTGTTGTTTCTTCTGTTTCTCAGAAAATTTGTAAAATCTCATTGATTGATACTTGTTTCCTAACCATAAATATTTAGAATATATTTTGCTGTAACTGGTTTCACCTTTCATCCGACTTTATGAATGTACTGCTAAACCAAACAAATCAGTGTCTGGGGTGCTTTAGAATGGCTGAATAAACCCAGATGAACATTTAGGTATCACAACATAAACAGAGACAGAGATATAACTGCTTTGAGTAAGCTGGTGTTATTTTATGGTCTTTCATCACTGTTTTCTTTCCTTAAAAGCTCAATTTTGTTGAAATAAGGAGTCATAATGGGCAATGACTTAGAAATCTCATTCTCTAGCCACCATTGCATGCCGAATGACAGACCAGCATCACTGTTGCTGGTTGTTCTGTCTCACAGTGGTGTAATCCTTGATGCTCAAGTTTCAGCAGCCCAGCCAGGTCTCGTTCACCTCATTTTGGCTTTCCTGCCCTGTAGCCCACAGTGCCTTCTGCACCAATCATTGTCCTCCCTGCTACAGCTTGATTCCCTGTCTTCCATTATACCTGCACCTTTCATTACTAAAAAGCTTCTGTACACCATGTCCTCTTCTAATGATGCTCTTAAGTAGAAATTACTCCCTTTTTCATTTCCCCCCCTCTCCAGGATGGAGGTTGTGTGATTGCCTGTTATTTACAGCTTGCATGCACCGAATACCAGCAGCAAGGACAAACCTCATTTCCTCCTTCCTCGCTGTACATTAGTGAGCAAGTAAATGTGCTTAATTGTGTTTTTATCTGAGCTAATAAAGCTGTGCCAGGTTGTTAGACATGGAAGACTGCTTAAAGCCAACTTTGTCCCCACCGAGGGTCTCTGCAGACCCTGTTGCCTGGATACACCGAGGCCAGGGTACCTCAGCGGGCACCAGCAGGGGCTGGAGGTTTGCAGGGGAGCTCTCAGGATCTGTAATTGCTCAGAGAAGTTGGTGATACTCTGAGATTCCTTTTTCATCAGTGCCTTAGGAAATAAGGAGAAAGGGGGCTTTTCATTTTTCTTTTTTTTTTTTNTTTTTTTTTTTTTTTTTTTTTTTTTTTTTTTTTTTTTTTTTTTTTTTTTTTTTTTTTTTTTTTTTTTTACCTTTTTTTTCTTTCCTTGCTCCCGAATTCTTTTGTATCTGTACCGCACTTTTCTTTTTTTCACAGTTCTGGCATTTTATGAATGCTCTTTCAGGACTGATTAATTTATTTCTTTTGTCTGTTAATGTATGCAGTGTATAAATTTGCATGCATCCTATTAAAATCCCTTAAACTGAAATTCTTTAACTGTATCTTTGAACTTTATTTGGTATGCCAAATACACTTTAAAAAATGCATGAATCTGAATGAATTCTTCCTGCTTGACCAAGTATGATTTCCTGCAGAAATTTGAATACAGTATACTGGAGCTATCCACAGATTCTTTTGACAGCTTGAGTATATTTCCAGATGGTGTGCAATCACCATTCCTTTTTAAATCTGTTTTTATAATGGCAATAATCATGAATTATTTTCTAGGATTGAATAGTCAGTACACCAAAACTGAAAATGGTCAAGGAAGTAGTTGGCCACAAAGGACTGAGCTAAAATTTATTTCAGGACCATGATTTATAATAGGACCACGATTGTAACCTACTTTTAAATGAAATTATGTTTTGTTAATTGTTGCACAGGGGAAAAAAATAGTTTACCTTTGTATGGTTTCTATGACAGAGAAAGGAGGCAGAGGTAATTTTCTCTTTCTGTAGATTTTTAATTTGATCAAGCTTACTGCCTTTAAAATGCTACTTTCAACAGTGGCATTTATATATATCCTCTTTATATATATGCTGCTGTGCAGGAAAAAAATGCATGTAAAATAACTAAGATTAATAGTCATGTCTTCTGAAAACAAAATCCATGACTGCAGGTTCAATCCATATGAAAGATGAGTGACTGAACTTTGTTTCACTCATGTTGTCTAAGTATTTATGCCAAACACTATATTTACCCAGAATCACAGTTATTAGTTACATAGCTGTAATTAGGCATTGTATTTAATTGCACACCATTATTTCCATGTACTTACCTAATTAAAGTGGTTAGCTTGTATGCATAAAACTGTAATGAGAAATTATTATAGTGTGAGATGGCTGTCTGCTCTTGTCTGAAATCACTGCCATTGTTGGGTTCCAGCAGCAAGCCTCTTGCACAATTATATGTATCCTTGTTTTTGAGGAAGAAACTTCAATAACTTAAAATGCTTCACTTTAGTCCTAGGTAGTCCTGGGGTTGTGGCAGGAGGAGGAAAATGACTGAAAACCATCTGATTTTCAGTCTAGATAGTTTAATTGTTTTAATCCAGGAACTGCTAATTTAACAGGTGGACTTGTGCCCTTGGGTATAGTATATTCCCAGTGACCCTTGTGGTCTTTGCAGTTATTGAGATTGTTTCTTCTGCTTTTCATAAAATTTTTAAAATGTCATTGATGGATATTTGCTTCCTATTTATACAGTTTCAGAATTATCCACCTGAAAAGGGGTTGGATGTATTGTAATATATCATGCTGTTTCTGTTCTCAGATTAGACAAACATACAGGCAGTATTGATTGTGATCTGCTGATCAAATTGTAGCTGCTGCTACAGTGTTCAAATATCCTGATACACCCAGGGAAAAGGCCAGTAAAATTCAGTCACACAAAACCAAACATGATTGAAATGTAACTCAGCTGAAGCAAGCACTTGGAATGAAAAAGTAATGTATTTTGACCCTTTTGGTACTGCTAATTTAGCTCTAGTGTCAAAGAAATATCTTGGTAATTTGTAAATCCACTTTTAAATGCTTAGTTAACAAATATATGTATTAGCAATATATATATCCCATTTCCTGGAAAAGGCATTGAGTTGCCACAGGACTACTTTGCTGGTGTTGCAAAAGAAATATATCTGACAATTTTACTGGGAAATGGCTTATACATAGATCTGATATATACACACTATTGATCTTTGAGACACCTTAATGGGATTGAATGGAAAATACATTTATTAATTATAAGACTGAAAATTTTCACAAAGGGAGGAGTAGCAGACTTGTTTTAAAAGAAGAAAGGGTCTAAATCTGGCTTGAGGAAACAGTTAATTAGGAGTCTAGAGGGCAAGGGATGAACAGAAAAGCTTTGGGTACTCAGGTTTTAGAATAGCTTTATTTATTGTATCTTCTGCCCAGTTAGAAAATTAGTAGGATCCAACACAGAGGGCAAAGTTAAAAAAGTGTTTGAGGCAGTAATGTTCACTGAGTGCACTGATATTTTCTCTCACTAAATTAGATTTTTATGCTTTGCCAATATATGTTCACAGTTATGGCAGTTTCCCCAGTAGGATCACAAGTGGAATTGATGGGTGGCTCTTGCCTACAAAAATGTGTCTTCCAGGCTGAAATGTGGGAAAGTGTGAGAGGAGGAAGAAGGAAAAAATCAAATCCCAAGGGATAAAAAGGGTGTTGCCTTCAGCACAGGGTTTCTCGAAATGTTCTGTCTACTGTTAATACTCAGGATCTGCTACAGTTTAAACAGCTATTAAATTGGTAAATCTTAAAAATGAAAACAAGCTAATGAAACTAATTTTGAACCAAACAGTGTTTTTAGGATAATATATATAAATTTACTCCAGACTTACTTTTGGGGTACTCTCGTCTTTTCTGTAGAGTTTACTTGACAAAAATTATTTTGTTCACTTTCTCTTAAGTCTCAAACATTGAAATTACATGAACAAGCATGATTTATTCAGCTGATGGCTGTGTATACAGAATAATAAAATCTGTAGAATACAATATCACCCAGTCTCTTTTCCCTTTTCCCAAATCAATATAATATTCTACGCTACACCTGTAAATAATTGTGTTTACAAAGCGTCGTTTTTTTCCCAGAAGTTCATGTGAGTTTAGTAGTGGTGACCTGAGCCTAGTGCATGAGTGAGTTGTACTGATAAAGCTCAAAGTATTCTTGAACTCTGAAGCACTTTGCAACCAGAACTATCATGAGAAGATTTTCCTCCTGACATTCAGTTCCATTTTTTAATCATCTTGACATTGGGCTTTTCAGATTAAGCATGTCTGGTGAATGGTACAAATCCTCATTTAGTCCTTTCCCCAGGAAGGAAAAAAATTATTTATTAGGGTTTTTTCTTAATATGTGAGCTCAGTTTCATTGTCATGCTTGGTGTGTGTTGCAGTGTTGCAATCCACCAGTGACATTTTCTCACATTAATAAGTAAATATTAATGATTGGATGGTTTTAATTAGGGCAAATGATGTTTATTTCTCTTTTTGGAGCTGTGAGTAGAAGGTATATGTTGAAATTACATTAATTATGTATTGCACATAGACACGGAGTGTTTTGTATAATCAATTAAGGCATGGGAAAAATTATGTCATTTATGATTACACCTGAGGTGGGAGATATGTGTAAATAATGAATGTTATAGGAATGTTGTCAGTGATTTGCTCTATTTCTGAATATTAACACTCTGAAGATCAATTTTCAAATATTTACTACTTTTTTAAAGGACAGAAGAGAAAATGCTTCCAAAATAAGCTATCGAATAGAAAAAAAAAAAGGCAAAAAAATCTTTGCACTGAAATATTGAAAAATGTGTAAATTTGTGCACAATCCTTATCTAATAATCTACAGTGTTTCACAGTACAAATAGCTTGCTTACAGTGCAAAATCAAACAGCATTGCAATCCTTTATTAAAAACAAAATGCCTACTACATCATCAATTCTGCCAGATTCATACAAAAGCTCCCACAATTCAGCAGATTTTGTGTTAAAATTGAATTGGCAAAATGGAGCCCTGAATAAATTAGTCTGCCTAACCTTGTCTGTGCCTTAGCTGTGTGTATGATCTATGACTGCTGTGTCAAAAAGAAAAAAAATCACATTGTCATCTAAATATTCAGGCTCTGATCCTGAAAAGACCTATGATTGTGCTTTAATTCTAGCAACACGAGGGTCTCAGTGGCCCTTTAGTTGCCTAATGAAGTGCTCAAAAATAAGCAGGCATGCGTAATAATCTTTGTTAGGAACAGGGCGTAAGGAAGTCATAAAAAAGGCAGTCATGTCCAAGAGAGTTAAACATCTTTTCAAATTGCTATAACAGAAAGGGTAAATTTAGCAGAAAAAAAAAAAATTTATACAGCCATGATTAGGGAATGACTGTAGACTTAATTAGCTTGTTTTTAAAATGTATATATATCAGAAAACCCTGTCGATGTCATATTACAAAAGAAAATATGAATATAGGAAGAAAATAGCTAGAGAATGCACTCTTTTAGAGTGTTTTTTTAGGGTTTTAAATCAAGGAGGGACACATTCCATTAATTTTAGACATTTCTGCAAGGAACCCTTGTGTGAGAAAACAATGTTGTGAACTACCTGGAAAATTTATACTGGATGCGTGATGAATTTTATGGTGATTTGTAAGTAAATCTGTTAATTAATCTGTGTAGAAATTAATTTAAAAATGCAATATTTATGAAACTCCAGCATCTGTATCAGTTTATCCTTTCTCCTGTACGATCTTCCAAATGGATTAATAGACCCTTTGCACTTCTTATGTGGACGAAGTTAAAACCTCGCGAATAGGCTACAACAGAAAGCATAAATTGCTAATCAAGGTGATCTGTTTGCAATTGTACTTAATTCTGGGAGATTTATACAGTCTGTGGGAAGGGTGAAAGCAGTACTTTTATTGCTTTTAGAGTGAGTCTTTTTGTGACCCACCCTGTGTTTGTGTTTCCGTGCAGAATTGACGTGGCCCAGGTGCGGTGGTGGCAGCGAGTCCGTGGGCAGCCAGTGTGTGACTGCGTGCCTGGGAGCTCGGCAGGGAACTGCACAGCCTGCCCCCTCCTCCTGTGTGTATGGGGGCAACCACTCTTGGCAAAAGGGATGGAAAAATCCATCCTGGCGTGGCCCTGCTGAAGGCTGAAGCAAGTGGGCAAGATCTTCAAGTGTCCTCATGAAGGTTTTTTCATCTTGTAGTTCTCTCTCTGCTCAAAACAACCCAAAACCAACAAACCATGCCTTATTATGCTGTAATCCTGTTGCAAATTAAGGGGCAGATGTAAAGCGTGCCAGTCCTGGCTTGACTTGCTGGTACCTGTTAGCAGATGAACGCTGTCCCAGTTTAGCAAGGACAAAACCAAAGCATGGGGTTATCTCCTTTCCAGTCTGGGAGGGCAGTATTTCAAGCCTGCTGGAGAATGAACCATCTGTCTGGAAATGCCACCTTCTGGGAGAGCCCTGTTCATGGATGTTTTTTAACTTCTACCCAGCTAATTAAGTGGCCAAACCCTAACTGCCTAAATTGGATTATTTTTAGCACTTAAATACCACGATGATACAGTTATGCCACAGATAATCATTAGAACTAATCTGAGATGTAAAGTAATTTTTAGCAGAAATTCAACAGTTATAGGCAGAAGAGAGGATATTAAAGCAATATGAATTAGAGGAGAATTAAATATAAACTCATGTATCACAGGCTGATAAACTTTCAAACTACTAGGCTGTGTTTATTTATATCTAGGATGGGGTAACTATAGGAAAAAGATGGGTCAGAGAGAAAGAGAAAAAAAAAAAAAGAGAGAGAGAGAGAGAAAGGTATCCACAAGGTGTGTATGAGCAGTTTTTCCCTTTCCCACTGTTTGCCACAGTGGATGTGTATGTCCAGATAAGTTAACCAGGGTGCACCAACCAAACTTCTGCTCTGCCAGGCCTGGAATTAGTGCCTTTCTGTCACAAATACCTCCTTTTTGTACTTCTCTCAAGTTCCCACTGTGGTGGCTTATTTTATGGCAAGTTCCCTCTGTGACCTTGACACTGTTTGAGACAGGTGATGCCTGAAATGGCTGCCTAGAAACAGAAACTAGACAGGAGTAAGGAAATAAAGGTGGATATTTATTAGAAAGGCCTTCAAAGGCACACCCTGAGGAGCCAGAGGCTGCTCTCAAAATGGACCCAAGATGGACCCCTGAGTCACAAGTTCTTCACACCTTGATAGGTTTGGTCCATTTGAATATCAGCATAAATTTGCCAATTAAAACTTTAGTTAATGATGTGATTTCCCCAAGCTTACCCCCCCCTTCTCAAGATGTTGGTTTACACATTTTGGGCCCAGGACAGTCTGGGTGTCCTTGGAGAGCAGCCTGGGAGAGGCTTTTTTATGTCTGTCTTAACATCAGAGAGCAGCAGCTCACAGGCTACAAGACACTTCAGAGTTACACACTAAGCACTACAGGATTTAAAAAACATGAAAGTTAAAATTCAAGACATCACAGGCAACTCTGCCCTTTTGTCTATTTTTATATCTTAATTTGAATTTTCTTTTAGTACTGTCCAAGTTTTGAAATTCTTAAGACTTTCTCCCATGAAAAAGTATAGAAAAATTGACCCATTGTTCTATAGTAAATTTTAAGAGATGTCTTCTACTCAGAGCCAAACCCAACTGATGGCTATTTAAAGCAGCATCAATACCCAGCACTTCATTTACTGTTCTAATACAAAA
This sequence comes from Chaetops frenatus, assembly GCA_013400775.1. Lineage (NCBI taxonomy): Eukaryota > Metazoa > Chordata > Aves > Passeriformes > Picathartidae > Chaetops > Chaetops frenatus. The sequence continues at coordinate 56,744 of VZTR01014322.1, forward strand.
TTATTTTCAATGCTGAGTCTGCCTGATGAATGGAGACAGGCAATGGTTTCTGCCCTCACAACATTCTTACACTGTAAATGCAAACCATATGCAGCCTGTATATACATCACTTAATAATTCAGTTCATCTGGCAGTAAAAGGGTAAATAATTTAATTTCTGTATGCATTTACCTATTCTAGTTTCCTTGAAGTTTGTTCTTGTATTCTTGTCTTCTACTTTGCAATTATCTATTCTGTGCAGATGCTCTGCAAGTCATGAACATGCATGCCATCTGCATAGGCCTTCATTTCCAAGAGCAAACTACTCCCAAGACTAGCTCTGATCAATTGATGGATTGATAATTGGTTTGCTGATCTGTGCCTTCTGAAACTTGTGTTGCCAGAATTCTTTTTGCAGTAGCAATTTTCCCTAATAAAGGGAAAGGTTTAGCATAGACCATACACAAATATTGCTCTATTTTTCTGTAGCGTTCTTGCTACTGCCGCAGCTGTTTACCTTCCTGCTTGAACTTTAAAACAGACTTAATAGTACCAATAAATCAGCCTTCATCACTTTGGAGTCACTAAGTTAGGAAAAGGAGTGATAGTGGTTTATCTGGATAACTTCTCTTACCAGAAATATCAGGTGATTGGAGTAAGAAGGTGGCATTCGAGAATTACAGGAATTTAGTTCCATTTTGTAATTATACCCGTAAGTGGGGAGTGCCTGAAAAGTTTTGTTTGGCTCCATTCTCATCCCTTCTGACTAATCATAGCAGTGTCCTAGCCTGGAGTGTTTCTCACAATGCAGATAGTGATGTTATTAATTCCAAGTTCACAGAAGTGTTAACTTGGTAACACTAATCAGAGTTGACTGTAATAACTAATTCTGAAAAGGAAAATGCTGCAAAGTGAGAAACATCACCCTTTCTTTTGCTAGCTACAAAACAATAGGGAGAAATTGTGCTGTAATTTCTTAACATGGTTTTACTAGGGTGGGGAGAATACCAACACAGAAATGCACATGTAATTTTAGTGAGGTTAAGGAAGTTTTTTTTCTACATACATATTAATGATTTGATCAAGATTCCCTCTAAACACAGAATAAAAATGTTCATAGCATGAAGATTTTGCAAATCATTTTTGCATGTGGAATTCTTCAGACAGCCCCTGATTAATTCTGTGGGCACCTGGGCTTTTGCATGTTTTTGTGCTCTTTGCATGTTTTTGTTTACTTATCTTAACACTTTTTAATTATTTTTTCCTTAGCATTTTGTGTATTTCCATCATATTTATTATGTCTAATGATTAAAGCTAGGGAGCCAAAGAGGAAAAAAACTTCTGTCATTCTCAAGTGAGCTCTATGAAAAATTTATTTGGAAATATTTTTTTGGTGTAAGAGTGATCTCTTTTGTCATCCTCATGAAAATTTGTATGAACTGCATGATTTAGTGGAATGTTTGTATCTTGAGTAATTACTACAGATAGCTGCTTTTTTGTTGTTTTTTTCCTCCTCTTTTTGCTATAGTCAGCAGACATTTTAAATTTTCATAGAGCATGTTAACTGCTTGGGCTGATTAGTGTGAAATTTGCCTGCATTCATGAGCAACATGAAAAAGGAATACAAAGTGAGTTTTATTTCTTATATTGAAGTTATAATCCTTTCCTACTATAGCTGTTCTGATGTTTTTTCTCTTGAAAGAAATCAATAACCATCTGAATATGAATTTAACAGAGGAAAATGCCATTTAATGACAATCTTATTTGAGTTAATGTTTTTGTTTTCAATAAAAAGGAAGAGCAGTTTGTAGACATAGACTTGATATATGATGTTTTGAATCAAAACCTAGGTTTCTGTGTGTTCACAGATAATTAGGACACTGGTCTGGGATGTAGGAAGTAAAGATCTGAGTCCTGTTGAACTGATCCGAACAGTGGGGTGGGTACAGATTCCTCTCAATTATTCATAGAAACTGGATCTGAATCCCTTGCAGGCCAGGCCAGTCCTTTAACCCACGGATTAGGCAAGTCAGTCTTTTCTTCTGATTCTCAAACTTTGTAATAAAGCACATTGGCCTTAGTAAGTGCCAAAAGTTGGAATATTTTGCACCAGGTGTAATGGCTGCTTTCAAAATAGCACGAGCAGGTGTTTTCAGAGGTTTCACAGTGCCGAAATGACCCTTTTGTGAGGACACCTCCTGAGATTACAGCAACCATTTGAGCTGATTAAGAGTCTCTGAGGGAAATACAACTTTGCTAGAACTGGCTGATGTGCAGATTAACCTGCAATCTCTGTTCCAAAAACCAGGCAGATGGATTAGCAATGTGGTTTTCTTTGATAGGTGCTTGAATCAGAGGACAGATCTGTTCCTTGTTAGACTGAGATTCTGTGTCATAGGATTTCTAAGTTTGTATACAGCCTCCTTCATTCTCACAGAGTTACCTAAGGGATGCTGCACAAATGGAATATCTATAATGGACTGGGCTGGAATCCATGTGGTATCTGCTGCACAAAAACCCAGCAGCCTTTGTAAAACAGCTGCTAGTTTTGGTGTTAACTGAAGTACCAATTGATGAGTTAGATGGCTTTAATTTTGAGGGATAAGCTTAGGAATGCATTGATTGGCAAGGAGCTGTGCAAGGCTGGTCATTAAAAAGAAATTTTCGTTCCAGAAAATTAGCAAAGGAAAAGTTGTATTGTCCTGTCTTTTAGTGAGTGAAATGATCTTAGAGAAATACCACTGTTTTAATTTTCTTGATATCAGGGCAGTCAGACAGCATTTGTTTAACAGTCCCACATGCCATATTAGTGATTATTATTTATGCATGTGTGCACTATGCACTGCAGGAAGCAGTGCAATTCAGCAACTTCCATTTAATTAATTACTGAAGTCCTTCCTAGAAGTGCTGTAAATAATTTTGTGCTTGGTGTTGCACCAGTGTGGACTGTATAGTTAGCAGTGCTGCTGATCTGTATTCAGCTGCTATTATATAGGAGCTTTCATTCACAAAAGATGGATGTCAGGGGACAAAACCTCAGAGACAGAGATCACAGAGATGTTCAGAAAGGGACAACTTCTGGTAGTCATTCAGTGGGTACCAGGGAGAAGACAGCTCATTTTCCATTGGATTGGGATCAGAAACTCTGCATTTGCTTTGCATCCAGGTGCTGGTGGGTCCCAAAGCAGCATGGTAGCCAGCATAATTAATCTGTGGATAATAAGGGAGGGGGAGCAGTGAAGAACAGAGAATAACTATTAATTCTGCTGCAATTTGCAGCAGTTCTAGTGTGCATTGAAGTTTTTCATTGTGGGAAGGAGGGAAATCAATGGTTCAGCCAATGATAAAAATTATTCATGAATAAGATTTTAGGGAAAAAAAAAATTCTATTTACCAGTGTTTCCAGCAAGAATATAAACAACTACAAAATGAAAACAGTAGTCATAACGGAGAGTTAAGTCTTTTTTAATATAACAAAAGCAATACCTTTTCCTATGAATTTGTGTGTGAATATTTTCCAGCCTGAGAATTGTTCAGTGAAGAAACCTGCAGGTGATTTTCAAATGTTCAAGACAGCAGAATTTTAAGAGCTTTCCTTAGCTGGAGGCCTTGAGCAGGTGTTGTCCATTCCATAACATGTCTGTTTACTTTCTTCCTTCATCCTCTTCCTCGAGTATAGCAGGGACCACTGGATTAATCAATTAGGATTAAACACCTAAAATGTGCATTCATTAATAAATCTCAGATTATCCACTCAGCTTTAATAAAAAGTCAACCTTCTCATGTCAGCCTCTGTTTATAGATAAATGGCTCTCAGTGTGAATGAGCAATACCTGACTGTGAACCAGACAGTCAGGGAATTCAAATGCTAGGGAGATGACCCCTTTGTAATGATTCCACTTACACTGAAAAACAAATTGATTTATGAAGAGGAATAAATTGGCTTAACAGTGGACATGACATGAACAGTAAACTGGCATTATTTTCCATTATTGGTTTGAAACTACTGATGCAATTAAGTATCACTTACTTTTCCATCCCCTGCCAGAAAACACTGTGTAAGAAAGAGAATTAAATACAATCACAGTCTGACAAATGAGCTGAAAGTTCTTCCTTCGTTATGCTCTCAGCATTATTTGGATCACAATGCATGTGTGCCACAGTTCAGTTTCTTGTGCCTGCCTATTAATGCTAGATACTTACACACCCACACACCCTTCGTCCACATCATGTCATTTCTCTAAAATGTAAAATGATCTTTAATTTTAGAAAGACCTTATTGTATGAAATCTGTGTAACATTGTCCACCTAACAGAAATATGTGATTTTTTTATCTTTTAGATGAATCTTTGTACCATTTATCAGTTCCAAGGAAAAGATAAACAAAATTGGATTATTTTTTCTTCCACAGAGACATCTACAGTGCTCAAAATAGCAGGAGCAGTTGGTTAATAAAGCAAACTTAAAGTTCAACTACTGCTGTGCTCTATTCCCATGTTTTAATTTCATCTCACTGAAGACAATTTTATCTTCAGAGAACATGTTATGTGGCAAGCACTTTCCTCATTACCCATGTGATTTTAATATGACAGAGTACTCTGAGTCAAAACTACCCAACACTCATAGAACTCCTGACTAAATTGATCCTTAAAGGAAAGCTGTCATGGTGTGTATCACAAATGGAGTCATTTAAACTTTATATGACTACAGAAAAGGAGAATCCGTATTACTTCACTCTTAACAATTGCAGGTTTGCTTATATAAGCTATCTTTTATTTATAAGGTAAACATACTAACCTAAACTTCTTTTCTCAAGTACTTCAGTCTATTCTTCATGACTGGGAATCACTTTCTGCTCTGGTATGTAAACACACAAATTTTGAGCTTCAGTTTAAATCACTGAAATAAAAATTGCTTGGACTTCTCTCTTTCATGTGAAAATGATGGACTCCTTTTTAGGATTGAGGTGGAATGGGAATTTTAATTTTTTCCCCTCCAGCACCTCTAGAAGAGAGCAGCAGATCTCTGCAAGTTTTAAGTATTTACTGACCCTTCAAAGGAAGCTCCTTACCTGAATGTGTCTTAATTTCTTAAATCTATGCAATATCTTTTGCTCAAAATACAGAAAGTGTCTCTAGACTTCCAATATACACCATATGATACATGATTTCTTCTTAATTGAATGGTGAGGATATGTGCTTATATTTTTCCCTACATAGCTCTACATATTCACCCCTAACCTTTATCAAAGAGTTCTTTAAACTTCACACTGTTTGAAGTACCTTGAGGCTGTAATAGAAATATTCTTATTTACACCCTGTGTCCACAAGGATGCTCTTGCTTTTAGTGTGATCACGGGTTAGCAAACCAGGATGCCAATCCTCTTCCTTTTATTTTTTTTCTTTTTGCTTCTAATTCAGTTGTTGCCCTGTCTGAGGGTTACTCCTCACCTTTTACTTAAGGGGGAAAAAAAAAAAAAAAAAAAAGAAGAAAGAGAGAGGAGAACCACTCTTTGTAGGAAAAGTGTAGGTACAGAAGGGAAAAGTGATCCTTTGATCTCTATACAAGAGGAATAATTCCAGGACAGGTATAATTTTTGTCTTCATTTAATCACTGTCTTAACATTTTCTGTATTTTGTTGGATTAAACGGGTTAATGTACATGACCAGTTGTGTCAGCTTTTATCTGGGAAAATGGAAAAATCTGAACAGCTTTAGAAAACATTTACTACCAGGATGTTCAAGGTCTGGAGCATTTTTTTAAGGTTCTAACAAGCCTGTCCTGCCGAAGTGAAAGGAGCAGAGTTTACAGCTACATGAGATGCAAGTTGAGGCAGGGAAAAGTTTCTTGAGCTGAAGAACAATATCTGCAACTAGGTAGGACATCAAATTAGGAATCAGCTTTCAAACAACCCAGAAACATTATATACATCATCATTTCTCTTAAAGAGTATGCAAGCAGGAAATCTTAACTGAATTTATGTTTTATTTTACTACTCTAATGAATTTATGGATGACATGCAAGTGCAAAGATACAACTCTGATGACTGAAGATTTTCGTTCTAGTCAAATGCTAGTTCACTTACAGCACATTTTCAGGACTGCAATTTTTAGACAAGAATTTTTTTTCCCCTTTTTAACCTTAATTCTATAGGTGTAAAGTCTTTAAGATACCTATTGCCCTTTAGAGAAGATTTCTTTAGGAAAACTAAGAAAGTCAAGCACCTTTCTCAAAAATTCTACATATCTGATAGGGAACTGCATTGCAGTCTTTCACTTCTTACAGACATGTTAGCCCTTCACACAATGTTGTTTGTAAAAAGCTTCTTATCAATATTTGGTATTTTTTGAGATACTTTCATTGACCTAATCTATTTATATTTGTAATAGGTGTAGAAGGAGATTACTTGTAACTCCCATCTCATGAGACTTGTCTAGATGTTTGCTGACTGTAATTTGCTATATTTTGTGTTTTGAAACAGATGGGAATGAAAAATAAATGAACACCTCTGTCACAAAGTTATTTTGATTTGTTATCATAGATGTTTTGGATGCCAAATCCTATAAAAATCCAAGCTTGGTTGAGAGCAATATATAGCATACTTGTGGATGCAGTTCCATGACATGCAATAATGAGTACAGTGGTTATGGTTAATATTTTATATCAAGAGACTGTGATTGTCTCTTGCCTGGTATTCTTGCTACTGCAACCCTGCCCTGGGAGATGGAGGAGTGAGCAGGAGAGCACTTCATTTATATTCATGTTGGAAATTCATAGAGGTTATGGTTTTATTCCTTTCCAAGTGGTTATGCTTTTATTAAAAAGAAGAAGACACTCTAAGGGATCTGGAGATCAAAATAATCTAATTTAGTAATGGCAGGAGCCAGCAGTAGGCTTTATGGTATGTTCTTTCTTCAGCTAAATTATTTGTGTCAGGTAGGTCATTTTCATCTTGCACATTCTGAAGACAGTGTACGAATACCTCATTGAAATTTGAGGACAAGAATTTCATTAAGCAATTAAAAAAATTGAATTATCATGCTGATTTGGGTAACATGCCAGTCTGTGCCCCTTTGAACTAACACAGCTTACTTTCAGGCTCTGACACTGTTTTGCTTTGAGCTAATTTGAGTATTTAGTACACTTAATAGAAGCCAACAACACAAGCCTGGCAAGGCTTAAAAGACTTCAAACATTTAAGATCCTTCCAGAGAAGGTTTCAAATTCATCTACATCCACACCTGGTAGATTTGGGCTGTAGAAATAACTTGGAGCTCTCTTTTGTCCTTTCTGATTTTGGTCATATTTGTTGTTCTTACTGATCATTTTACCCAGAGTTAGAGTAACTGCTATTCATTTATGGTTTTGCCTCTGTTTTTCCTCTTGACTCTAAGTCCCATGATTGTCTCCAACATCTGAAATTTTCTAACCAAATGCTTTGTGCAAGTATAGTATATTCCTAAAATGCAATATAATTTGCTCAGCAGAGGAACTCTTAGGTTTTGTATAATTCCAAATTCAACTCAGAAAAAAAATTGCCAACACTCCTGCGGTTAATTTGGAACACTTTCCATGGAAAAAAAAAAATTAGATTCTAAATTACATAATATTTAATATTAAGAAAACTGAGAAAAGCCTAATAACAGTTCAAAATTTCCTCTCAAGGCAGAGTTTACAATGGTTTATATTAACTTACTCTTACAGCTCTTCTGCCTTAGAACTATCCTTCTGTTTAATGTAGCCTGAGGATTATAAAATTCCCAGATATCAACTCCTTGATTACAAGGAAGCAATTAGTAATAGAATCTAAATTTATATTTCTCAAGGTGAAGAAATAAAACCCCTATGAGAGTAATTTCTCTGGGCTGCATTTCAGAAGAAAGTACATTTTGAGCAGCAAAAACCTCTACTGTGAAAAAGCAGTGTAATATCATTAAAGTTATGGCAGATAGTGTTCCTATACTTTAAAATAAATAAATTATTAAAGCTGTGTTTTCACTGCAAAAAGCACTTCTAAATAGGAATAGGCTTTGATAATTTCAATCGTGGAATTTGGAATTAAAATATTTTGAACTTGTTGATGTTTATAAATGTAAAATGAAATATTTAAGATAACCTGGTCAATGTCTTTAAAAATTCTTGCAACTTCATTGCCAGCTTATATAAATACAAAGGTTAAAATGGGAAGACCAGAGCCCCCTATGAAAAATCTGTCTTGCTGAAATTAATTCAATTTATTATTTCAGAAAATGACAGACATTTATATTTTTGGTTTGCAATTAAATATGCTATCATTATAAGGAAACTGAACAAAAAAAATACCTTTGGCACTGCTGATATTAAAATTATTATCAGAACTGTAGGAAAAGTGTGAATTAATAGTTGCTATAAGTGTGCTATGGAAATGAATTATTTTATGGAGAGCTTTATGCTCTTCTTTAGGAAGATGCTGTTTGATCTACTGAACTGTATAACTAGGATTTAAAGTTCACCTGTTTATTAAAGAGTTACTATTTCCTTAACCTCTTGTAAACTCCAAATTAATTACTTTAAAGTCTTCTCTAGCCAGTGATACTCTCAGAAAAAGTGCTGTGCAAGGTACTATAATTTGTATTTGGCAAGGTCATGTTTCCCTCAGTTTTAGTTCAGGTCGTAACAGCAATATCTTCCACTGATTTTAAGAAGTCTTGTATTAGATGCAATGTCTTCAGTGAAACTCACAGAAAAACTGTATGTGAGAAATAACATTCAGAAAGCCATTTCTGAAACCAAAGATAACAAAACTAAAAAATTATTTTTTTAGAATCTCTAGAATAGATAGGAGTAGGATAATAAAGATTTTAATCTTTCATCTTTAAGCTTTCTCAAAAGAGTTTAATTAGGAAAAAAATTTAGAAAAATATGTCTTTTTTTTTGTCATTGCTACTGAAACGGAAAAGAATAGTTCATACTGATAAGGAAGAAACCTGCAAGAAAATACTTATATTCAGTTAATTTTCCTATTCTGGTTAAAACTTCAGTTCATTGAGATTTTGTCCAAGGGAATGTCTTCTTATGCACTCTTATCCCTCTCCAACCCATTTATATACTTATAATCCCTGAGACCCGTAGACTTTTAGATTAATTTATAATATTACATCATGACAACTATCACAGTACTTAAAATTATTAGACATTTACATATGGTTTTGTGTTGCAGTGTTGCTTTAGTCAGCTTTCAACCTAACAAAATAAATTTCAAATTTATTTCATGCTTACAGCGTATCTTTTGCATAAATGATATGTTCACTGGATCTTTAGGATCCATCACCTAATTATTTCATTCCCTATTTAGTGTTTGCTATTATCCAGATCAGCATCCATGTGGTTTGTTGAGGTTTCCTTTCTGGTAGTTTAAGGGTAATAATTCAAGCATTGGACTGTTTATTTGTCCACACAGATGTGTAGACAGATTATGCATCAGTAGTGGTGATACGTAGTGAGTGATTTACTTGCTTTTTGATTTTCTTCCACTTTTCATCTGCTGTGTGACATTTTACTGGCTGTTTCTTTAGATGACTACTCTATCTCAAAGTCATATACTTTGAACTGAATAAAAACCAGAGGTGAGATAGCAGCAAGTGGAGACAAACAGAAGGTAGCGTTGGTCTGAGTAGCTCAGGTAAGATTTGTTCCTATGAAATAATGAAAGTATCAGTGCCATCCCGTAATTTGCCTCTTCTGTTCTTTCTGGTGTTCAAGTTGAGCCACAGGGGATTTAAAGTGTAACATGTTATCCTAAGGAGAGGCTGAAGCAGCACCCTTCCCGTGCAGCCAAAGGGAAACTCACTCCAAGATAAGTGGTGCTTTTAGCTCAGGGCTGCAAGGCTGAGGGGAGAAGAACAATCTTTATTTCTATCAGCAGTCCTGCCTGACTGTGGCACTTTCTCAGAGCCACAAACCAAAAATGCAAAGAGGAGGATTAAAGTATAGTTTTCAAAAGGAGAAAATTTAAAACAGAGCCTGGAGTGCATCAGCTATTGGAAAATCTTTTAAACTCCTTTAAAGATTAATCTAGCTGAATTACACTTACATGTAATTAGTTACATTTCCAGCTACATTATAACACGTTCACTTTGGTTTTGTTTTGTTTTTTTTTTTTTTTTTTTTTACTGAATGATGGGTTGCTTTACAGTCGTTGTTCACCACCCTGGCTCCTTCAGCTGGCCTTGCACAGAGCACTCAGCCTTTATGCCTTTCTGTTCCTCTGTGAAGTGACAAATGGGTGAGCCAAGAGATCAAGCCTAAGGGCAGGGAAGAGGGTGGAAAAAGCAACTTTATAGCTTTGCACTTCAGGAGAGTAGAGTTTGTCCTCTTGAATGATATTCTGAGGAGAGTCACCTGGGGATAAGGCCCTGGAGGCAGGAGAGATAGAAGAAATCTCTTCAGTATTCAAGGACCAACCCCTCCCAGCTCAGGGTGGGGGGGGTCTCTTGCAAAGAATGAGAAGCCATGCAAAAATGCCAGGAGGCCTCTGTGGATAAACAAGCTGCTTCTGGCCAAGCTCAAAGACAAAAAGGAAGAATAGAGAGGGTGGAAGTAAGGATAGGTAATGTGGGAGGGATACAGAAACCTTGTCCAAGCAGCGATGGAGGAAGTCAGGAAAGCTAAAGCCCAAATGGAAACAAAAGTATCTAGGGACATCTGGGACAATAAGAAAGGCTTCTACAAGTACACAGGTGATGAAAAGAAGACCAAGGAAAATGTGGGTTCATTATCAAGACCAGGGATCTGGTTCCACAGGATATGGAGAAGGCAGAAGTACTGAGTGCCTTCTTTGTCGTCATCATTACTGGCAACACTGGTCTTTGGGAATCCCAGGACCTGAGGGAAACCTTCTCAAGAGTAATTCATGCTTGACTTACTTGAAAAACTTCTAAATCAAGTGACAGACTTGGTAAATGACCACCAGAGCCCCCTTCCAGTGTCAGCCATTCTGTGAAGCCATTGCAAAGCTTTGCTGAATCTGTAACCATAGATTAGGCATTATATTTTAGTGTAGAACTCTGTCTGAACAAACTTGTTCCTAATGAAAGCAGCGCTGCACAAGTAGAATTTAGGGAGAAGCCAGGACAGTTCCTTTTGCCAGGAACTTCCCTAAAAAAAGGGCTTTCCAGACTTGCAGTTTTTTTTTCTGTAAGAGTGACAATGTGTGTTTCTAGAAGTGTGTGATGAAAGCTGCAGAAGCAATTGTTTCCCTTTAAGTTAAGGTAAGGATTAAAGTTTTGAGGGGAAGTGGAATGAAAATGCCTGAAGATGCTCAGGTTCTAAGACAGAAGAACTGGTCAAATCACAGCAATTTGTGATGCAATGTGGATGTCACAGAGAGAAATTGATGTTACTGATTCCTATAAACAAGAGATACTGAATATGAGGTGGGTTTTTTTTTTTTTTAAGCTTTTCTTACATCAAGATTTGAATTTCCTCAGACCAAATTTAGTTACTGTTTATGGAGGAATTAAGAAATTTAGGAATTTTTTGTTGTTGTTGTTTTTGTTTTTATTTTTGTTTTGTTTTGTTTCATTTTGTTTTGTTAGGCTGTGTTTGATTTTGATGATGGATTATCAGGTAGGACAGAAAACATTGATATTTACATCAGAAACTACCAATTTTTCTATAAATAAATGTTGAATGAAAAAGAGTATTTCCTTGCTACAACCTTGCAAATGCTATATTACAAAGTTGAACAAACTGTGCTTTGCACAGCTAAAGTGAGACCTTGAAAACTCAATAAGATCAGCTTTCTGTTCATCTTAAAACTTTGCCAAAAAAGAATGAGTCAGAGAAGGTATTTCATTTATTGACTTGAAATACATGGAAATACACATGCATGCTTCTCTAGGACCACAAACTGCCCCCACAGTATAAAAAAGGGTCCTTTTTCTAAGGTAAAATTACAGTTTTTTGAAAGCAGGAGATGAAATGTTAAAGAAAGGCTGTCAACAACTGTATATTTTTTCATGTTTCTTTTTTGCATATTTATTGAAAATTAAGGTAGCCAAAATTAGAGGAAACTAATTCTACATCTGTCTCAACTTAATCTGTATAAAAGAAGTTATCATAGGACATTTTGTTTAGCTTTACCCTCAGTTTCCTTATTTCATTGCATTGTATCAAGTGTGTGATTATTGCATAATGCTTCTGGTTCAGAAAGTGAAAAAAAGATCTTGTGCACTCATAATCCACAAGAAATAGAAATTCATAGGTTTTCTTATCCTCTTGGAAAAGAGCATAAAAGGCCTGTCACAAGTCAGTTCTGGTTAACAAATATTTTTTCCTCCTCTTTTCAGACTGAATGTAGGTTAATCTCTTGTTATTTATCTGTATTGAAGGTATCACATAAAATTGCTGGAACTGCTGTCATAGTGAATATTGACAAGCTGAAATAGTGTAATGATAGAAAAGATAACTTCAAAAGGAGATATTTTTCCTCCTAAAAGCTACAGGCAGTTCATTGCTACTGGTAGTCTGTACCTTGCCCAGAATATATTTAGCTGGACTTTTTTCTTGCAAGGGGAGCTGTCTTATACAATTGTTCTTGGAAGTTCCCTAATTTTTTGAAATATTTTCCTTAGCAAAGGTAGCATTAAAAGAAAAAAGTCAAAAATTACATATAGTTAGCATCAAATCAGATTTCTGAACCAAAGGTAATTAGAAGTGGTACTGATAGGTCTGATATAAGACCATCCAGGATTTCCTGTTTAAAATACCATCTTTGCCAATCTTCAACCCTTTGGGGCTGATGCATGTCATATTTCTGCTTTATTCCAAGTTTTATGGAATGTTTTCATCTGAAAAGGCTCAGCTATATTTTCTGGGTGGGCAAACCAGCACATTGTTTTTGACATGGTAAAAATTTTTGATGTTATTGAAATATTTTGATATAAACTTAATCAAGTACTCAAAAATTCATAAGAACCAGAATAAAAATTGCCATATGGCTTCAGTTGAATACTCTTGAACAAACCACTTGGGGTGTAATTTTCAGTGACATGATTACAGGTGATGGTTTTTTTCCAGAGAACCCCTTCTGTACTTTATGCCCTGGAGATTAATTTGGTCAGTGTGACAGGGTGGCAAGTTGTTTGTGTGTATAATGGCACATTTGATGAATTTGCAGGATCAGACAAGGTAAAACAGGGTTTTCTAGAAGGGAATGAAAAGTTGAGACCAAAGAAAGAAGAGGTCCATAAAGGGAGTGCTTACTATTACACAGTGCTATGCACATGGAACACAGGACCTCACAGACAAAAATTGAAGACTTTATTCCTTCTGTAAGTTGCAATTCAAAGTGATCATGGGTCAATTTGATTTGTTGAAGTTAGGATTGCACTGATAATAGAAGAAAAAGACCCTGAATGACCACTGGATGAGTACAAAGAACAGCAACATTTGCATAAGATAACAGGGTTTTTTGTATAATGTATACTGAAATTTTGTCTTTCTGAAAAAACCAAGTGCAGTGGTGACAGGGTTAGCAAAAGTAAGCAGGCTGGGTGACAAATTCAAATTGTATGTTTTTCTCTTGACATGTGGGATTCTGGTCATCTTAGGCAGATGAGATATCAGGAAGAAATTGCACAGAAATGCATGTGGGGCAGTGATAAAAGTACTGGGCAAAGTGGAGCTGGCAGAGCATTCACCATATGCCAACATTTGTTCCTTTTAAAAAGTAATAACACAGCACTTACCCACTAACTGTGAGCATTCAACTCATGTTCTTTGTGGGACTGCAGTGGAACTCTACAATGCACAAGCACGTCCTCAAGCCTTCATTAAAATTTCATTTGGACAGCAGGGCCCCCTATGTCAAAAATGAGGTGGCAGAAAATGGCTAAATAATTGCAGCTGAGGGAGGGAATGTGCTACAGGTACATCTTTAATGAAGAGAATAGGATGCAGTCATGCTCAAAAGGCATATCCAAACACACAAAAAGCTAACAAGAGAAGTGGCAGCCACAACAAGTTTCAGAACACAAGATGCCAGGTATGTATCTCAGTAAATACTGTCAGAGAGGTTAGAGACTTCCATGCATGTAAAATAAAGCCCTTTTGACCATATTCCTTTATGTAGTGTGGTGTTTGCTAGGTTTGACCAGTGAAGTGGTGGATAAGCAAAGGACGGGGGCACAGTTTGAAAACAGCTGTTTTTCCACCAAGATTAAATTATATATACTGCTAAACTTTAAGAGAGCTGCAGAGCTTTTATTTATGGGGTTTTGGGTTTTTTTAGAGAGCACTTGGGCACTTGTTTTCCTGCTCTGCTTCGCTGAACACATTCAGAGGTCTGTGAGCTGCTTCTATCACTGATGAGGGATGTGTTGATCTTTGGATAGTAGTTCTTCCTGCCAGAATATAGCACAGTCCAGTTCACTCATAAAGTCTGTAGAGACGTATCTAGTAAGCTCAGAGAAGAAAAATACTTTCAGTGCCCAGAAAGTGGTTCAGAGCTAGTGGATTAGTTTTTCATTCAGTGTCCGTGTTTCCCCTCTCTTACTTCTTTATACGTGTGCTGGTTTAGGCTGGGGCACAATTAGGTTTCTCCACAGTGGCTGGTGTGGGGCTGTGTTTTGGATTTGTGCTGAACACAGGGCTGATAATACAGAGATGTTTTTGTTATTGCTGAACAGGGCTTGCACAGAGCCAAGGCCTTTTCTGCTTTCCGTACTGCCCCGCTGGCAGGGAGGCTGGGAGGAGGCACAGCCAGGACAGGTGACCCAAGCTCACCAAAGGCCATGGGACATCCTGCTCACTGTGCAAACTGGGGGGAAGAAGGCGGAAGACATTTGGTGTGATGCTGTTTGTCTTCCCAAGCCACAGTTCTGTGTGATGGGGCCCTGATCTCCTGGAGATGGCTGAACACCTGCCCAACCATGGGAAGTGGTGAGTGAATTACTTTTTTGCTTTGCTTGTGTGCATGGCTTTTGCTTTCCCTGCTAAATTCCCTTTATCTCAGCACTCAGGTTTTCCAGCTTTTACCCTTCTGATTCTCTCCCTGATCCCGCTGGTGGGGAGTGAGCAACTGGCTGCCTGGTACTTGTTTGCAGGCTGGGGTTAAACCGTGGCAGTCCTTTTGATACTATGTTATAAATTAAATATCTGGATCAAAATTTCAGGACACCTAAACTGGAGCAGGCATAAAAAAGTCAGAAAGGACAGCATCAAAGAGCAACGTTCCACAGATATATACAATCACTAGCAATTGAAGGCAATGAACAAACATTTGACAACACAGATAGCAGCTGGATTTTTGCTGCAAACTAAATCTGTTTTGATCCCTTCCTTCAGCTTCTCACTAAATGTAAGGCTGGTTTTCCTACTGGAATAACTGGACAAACAAAAAAATTCCTGAAAATAAAGGTTTTGGAAATCTGTTTGAAAGTTAAAAAACTCATGAGCCTTTAATGTCTTATGCTGTAAATTTGCAAGGTAACTTGCCCAGCAGGAGTCCTCATCTGGCGCAGACCAAGTAGCCACTGAGAGCCAGAGGCAGAGCCTGCAGCCCTGGCTGCCCTGCCCGTTGGGCACCAGCCCTTTCCTGGATGCACAAGGGAAGGGCTCTGCCACCCAGCCCTCAGCTCCAAGCCCCTCCTCGCTCCCACCAGGAGACCTCTTGGAGGGGCAGCACTGTTGGCTCCTTGCCTGTGTGCCCAGGTTTGGAGGACAGCTGAGTGTCTGCACAGGCAGCAAGGCAGGGCCAGGTTGTGCCCCAAGGTTGTCAGGAAGGGGCACTGGTGCCCTCCACCTCCAGGGAAGCAGCCACCCTCAGGGTGCTGCAGGGTCTGGCTTGCCTCGGTGGTTTAACCAAGCACTGCAGGAAAGCTCCATTCCAGCTCCAGTCCTGCTCTTAGGTAGAAGAAGCTGCAGTTATGGACAGGCAAGAAAGATGCAGAGCTATCATTTAGAAAGTCAGATAGGTCATTCCTAGAAAAAGCAGACAGGGCTACGAGGAACATCTGAGAACAGCAGTTCTTGCAGGTGAGCTTGCTCGTGCCAGCCTGTGTTTTGGGCTCTGTCTGCTTCTAGGAGTTCAAAGTAGGTTTCCTTGGCACGGTGAACATTATCAGATCTGACACAAAAGTCTCTCATCCTCCCTCACAACCCTCAGAACAGGAAGCAGCTGAAATGATCTTTGGGCAGCTTGGATGATCTCCATTACTTATTACTTGGGCAGCTGAAATGATCTCCATGGCAGCTCACCATTGCATTAGGTTGGTGGGGAGCCTAATTTACTTCTCCCTTCACATCATCTCCTTGCTATAAAAATAGGAGATACTTTTGAATCCGTAATATTTCTATCTGCAGTATAAAATAACTGATGCTGTTTTATATGTGTCAAAGGGGTGTTTTTCTATTTAGTGAAGGTGTTTCATAGGTGGAGCTGGTAAATTATTAAAAGAGATTTCAGATTTATATCAATCAGGAATATAATATATATCAAGTGGGAAGTGGTATTTAAAAATTTAATTTGAAAGTAGATTGCTCATTAAATTTGGACCAGGTTCATTTTTACTGTCTTCAGCATAAGTTATGAGTTTCCTATAAGGAGGACTATTGGAAAAACAAAGGCTCCATAAGGAACAAGATTATTTAATTTAGTAATTTGATTCATACAAATTCCAAAAGAACAGTGTGTTACCTTAAATTCTGATCGTAAAATGTAAAGCAAACAATACCCAATCCCTACCATTAATATTTTTTGGGTGAATTGCAGATTACAGAATAATACAGAATATTTTGCAAACTTTTTTTATTTATTGTTTAATATTTATGTGATTTCATCCTTTAGATATTTTATAATTTTATACTAAAAAATGAAAGTAAAAATTAATGGAAAACAAGAAAGTGGAAAGACTATTATTCAGTGGACCCTTGTACTTTCATACAATGACACTTGAAAATTATTGATTGTCTACAATTTCTTCTCTACCTGAAAAAAATTTGAAATGGATATTTTGATTAGGTGCCAAAAATATTTGCACTACAGTAACATCTATTTTTTTCTTAATATAATAGATACTACCTGTTTACTAAAACTTAGATTAGATGATTTGAAAATCCAGTTGATCATTAAAAATTGGAGAATTATCTTTTAAATAAATTAATGACCTAATGCTACTTATGAAACTGTACTGGGTTTAATAAAAATAGTGTTCTCTAAAAAGAAAAAATACTTGATAAGAAGAGAGATAAAGACTCTTCTAGTTGTAAAATCAGTTTGCTTTCTTTACTATTTAAATGAGGATTACTGTTTGAAAAAATATCCCTGCAACTTGGGCTGAACACACTTGGGTCTGCTGATCTATATTCAATTTTGTGCAGCAGATGTTGTTCCACAAAAATGGTTGGATAGTGGATTGGCATTTATGAAGGAGAAAAACAATGGGCTTGATTTTCAGGGAAGAACAGCTTAGCTGGATTTAAGCTATGCAGGCTGAAGCGCAGTGTTCAATTTAGGACCTATTTTTAGGAACAATATATCCCTTTCTGTAACAGTGACAGATAGACTCACATATATATAATTTTACAGGAAGGAAACAAATACCATAATTTTTCTTTGCATTGTAGCAGTTTAAGGAACAAAACACAATAATATCTTCCTTTCATCTCAGTTTGAAAGTTGCTGGGTTTTGGCAGGAGAAGGCACCTCCTAGGCTGTAGATAAGGGCTTAGCACAGCACACATCATCACAGCAAAGGGACTGGGGTAATACATATTGTGAAAGTGTATTATTCTTGAAACTCTCTGTCTGATGTGTTGTGCAAACACTTGGATGATATTCAGTAGTAGATTGCAGCAGGCAGAACTCATTCCTCAGCCTGCTGCATGGGAATATTAACTTTTACCATGTCAGGAAGGCTGGAAGGCTGGATCCATTCATTGATTAACCCATCATGAGACCGTTTGAACTGATGTGTCTTGTGTCCTCCTTACCCTCTGTCCAATTCAACCTTTTCAGCAACTGAATTCCAAAATATTAAACTGATTTTAAAGCATTAGAAAAGGACAGTTACAAACTCATTAAGAAGTATTTGTAGGAATACACCATTGCTTCATTCAAGAAGAAAAAGGGGAAAACCAAAAAAGATAGAAAGTTCATTTAATGCAGTCATGAATTATAGGGTTGATTTCTACCCAAACTGCAATTTGGAGACAACTCAAAATATCTGAGCCATTGTAAAAATTATTTTGAAAATCAATTTTCTCAGTAGATTACCAGCTAATTAAACAGAACCAGTTTTCATCCAGCCTGATGAGGGTGTGGAGAGGGGGAAAAAAGTATCCAAAATCAATATGTATCTCTTTTTGTGTACTTAGAAAGGACACCTAGTTGTTTTCTGAAAGGAAGAATGTGGGCTTAAAAAGAAGTCCCTGTGCTAAGGTTTAGGTCTGGAATTTATACCTGTCTGAGTCTTTGCAGACAGGTATATATTGCTAAGAAACACTATTTGTTCTTAATATTTCCCCTTTTAAATGAAGCAAAAAAAAAAAANAATGACAGCCATTTCTTTCTGCTCACCATATTGCCCATGATCTGATAGTATTGTTTCATAGCAATGTGTTGGAATAGGATGCCAAAACTGAAAGAATATATGTTTACTTGTCCAAAAGCCCTTATTTCTGATTTTTTGTTTCAATGTAAGTATATGAAGATAAATTAGATGAAAATGCTTTAACTGAGTTATACTACTGCAACAGGTCCTGTGGCATGGTGAGGGTTAAGGAATGTTAAACATGTGATTCATTTATCTTTTCCAATTCAGTTAAACACCTGAGGTCTGAAGGTTATGCAGATGACAAGGACAAGGTTATGCAGATATACACCTTTGTCCCCAGAAACATGGATGCTGCCTAAAATAGCAATTCTCTTCGACCTTGCCTCTGTACAATGGCAATAAATGATTTTTAATTCAAACTTGCTGGGTTCATTGTGTTTTCTAGCTAATGGGTCCTTGCTGTCTGTGCAAGTTTGAATGCATATATAAAATTCACTAACAGCTCAAGTCAAATATTGATCATTTCTTAACCTGACTAACAAGGGAAACTTTTCTATTTCAGAAATATTTGCAGTGGAAATCGATGTGGTTTCATACCTTTGGGGAAATGTCCTCTATTGCAGCCTAACACCTTTGAGTGGGTGATGGTTAACATATCATTATGTTGGTATGTAAAAACTAAGATTCTAACCCAGAGTGCCACAGGTAAGGAAGTGCTGGTCATTACCTGCACATGTCTAAGCCATAGTGACCAAATCAAAAGGTCTCTAAAATTTTTAGGGATTGGATTCTTTTAATGTGACAATTTCTTTGCCTGTAAAATGTTAATTATGTTGATGCTTCCTTGATTCAAAACAGAAAGATTATGAAGCTAAGTTGATATTCTGAGAAGTGCCTTGAGATGCCCAGGTGGAATATTGTAGCATTGCAGAGTTATAGAATACCAAAATCAAAATTCAGTTTATTGCTACCATCCATCTGTGTCATCAGAGTTCTATTGCACCTTACAATAGAACACCCACTTGTGCCTTACTAGAGAGGAAACAATTTAGTAACTGAAAATATACAGATTTCACAGTCTGTACAACAATCTGCACAATATGTAGAAAATCAGGTATAATTACATTATTGTTCCTAAGATCCAGCTCAAAGCCATAGTTTAGACTTCTTTGGGAAATGCAACAACAAAAACCTGTAGCTTTTAAGAGAATATGGTTTGAAATAAATATGTGGGGGGCCTGAGGGTTAATTTATGTAGGAAGAAAAACATGGGCATATAGGAAAAGCAAATATGGCTACAGTGAATATACTGCATCTTGTACAAAATTACGTTTCAGATATATCTCTTACTGTAAAATTATTGCCAATACTAGTGAAACAAAATAGGATAAACTCAACAGTGGGAAATGATCCTTTTGTCTTCAGTAAGCAAGATTGTAAGTGCTGTGATAGATTTTGCCGTGTGACCATAAAAAGGAAGGCTTTTATAGTCTACTTTAAAAGATCAACATGTTTGGATTATATTAGTTGAAAGAGAAGAACTATATCCCAAATCAAATAAAACTCCACAGAGAAAGTTCTGCTTGCTTTCTTTGCTCTTTCATTTTTTATGTGTCAGCTGCCAAACCTCTCTTTCATTTGAAAAAGTCAGTGTGAGTCTGATGTATTTCTGTAGGTAATACATACAGCAGTGTTAGAATGGAAAAAAAATAAAAAAAGAAAAAAGCAATCCATGTTACCTTCTTACCTTTCCTTTGCTCATTTTCTTAAATCAGTACAGCTGACTCCAAGTGAACATTTGATGGAGGAAAAGAGATTGAAGTTTCTCCATGTTTGGCTCATTAATGCAAGTGATGCTCACATCATCCGAGCTCTCTTAACAGGAAGAAAGTGGCATATAAAAACAGGAAAAAAATGGCATATAAAACAGGAAGAAAGTGGCATATAAACTGAACTCCATGCATTTTGGAGAGCCCCTGTTTACAGAAGAATTATAGGTACAGTACCTTTTTCATTTGCTATTTTACCCTCTTGATTTATGTCTTGTACCAGTCACATGTCAGTGTCTTATATTCCTCAAAGATATTGAGGAGAAACTTTATGACTTTATAGTAATTCAGTTATTGATAATTACCAGCTTGTATTTTCCATTTTTATTAAGTAGGTGTTCCTCTATGGGCTTTTACTCCTTCAGAATACTTTAATTTTCACATACTTATCAAGACTATTAAGTAAACATTTAAATACATCCTCCTCCAAATTATTTTTAGGATACAATGTATGTCTTGCAATTTATATAGCTCTTACAAAAAAAAAAAAAAAGTAATTTAGCTAAACTGTCTGACCAGAAGCAATAAAGATATAAAACTTCCAAGTACCAGAACATGAAAACACAGATAATGATGAGTATTTAAGTGAAACAAAAAATACCATTTTAGGATTAATCCAGCTATGCCATATATGCAAAATTTGATTTTTTTCCCTCATTCCTGCAGTTTAATCTGTTATTCTGTAAATGTCACCATTCTGTAATCCTCAGTAAGTCTTCTGTTGGACCTTGAATATTTTCAGATATAATTTTCGAATCATGAGCTTGATAGACCTAAACCATATTAAATATAATGTCTCATAACTTTAGATGGCCTGTTTAAGGTGGTGTTTTGTAAGTGTTTGTTTTAACAAACAGAAAAAGGTTCTGTGAGAAAATACCAGAAGGTAAAGATGTCACTGATCTTTAAAATATAAGAGATGATTGGGAGAGTGATGGCAAACCACAAAACTACAAACAGGAGGAGGCCAGCATGACTAGGGTCTGACAAACACTAATAATTATCAAGAGGATTGCTAAGACCAAGAATTTAACAAGAATCTGAATTCCAGACCAGGGAAAACAGGCTGGAAAGGCTCAAATTTGATATTTATTCTCATATTTTGAGGCTACAGACTGGTAACAGAATTACCAAGGACCTGCTGCAAGTCATGGAGTCTGATCCTGCTGGATCATTGGGAGAATAGGTGGGGTGTTTGTTATGAGTGGTTAACGGAGAATGTCTGCAGTTGTGGGCAGATCAATTTTGCAAAATATCTTCTAAAGTCTCCAGCAAACTCCTCAAACACTCATAGTTCCTTTATTTCCAAATCCCTGAAATAATCTGGTTCTGTTATAGAAATTTTTTTCTGAGTTTCCAACCATGACTTTCATAGAGTCAGGAGAAGTTCATCCCATGCAGACTTTGTAGAAGTGGCCAACTCCAAAGTAAACGATGTCTTTGAAATAAATAATAGAGATTTCAGCACTGGATTTTGAATGTGATTCAAGCTCTTTCAGATGAGCACATTAGAGAATGGAGCAAGTTCAAATCGGTGTATTCATCATAACTTTAATACTTTGGTTAGGAAAGGAATTAGCCATTAAACACCTATTTAAGTATTTTGTGTGCATGTGCATGATGGCCAAGTTATTAAGACTGTATAAAAACACAAAGAAAAAATACAATTCTTTATATGATGAGAGAGATTAATCCATACTCTCCATCAGTTTGGGGCCTATTATATATAGAAATGGAAGTGCTCTATTCAGCTTGGGTTGAGTTGCTCATAATTCTTTTAAGACACTAATTAAATGTCTTATATCCAGTAAGTAATAGAGCCTGCTGCCTCTGACAAATGGAGTTTTGGCCAAAACCTATCGAGTTCTTTAAAAATGTCTGAAGAATGGGAACACTACAATACATTGTATAGAAACCTTAAATCTAGTTTCAGGGAGGAAAAAAAAAAAGAAAATATTCTTTGATGAACTTGTGAAAGGAAAGATCTATTGTAGGATGAAAGTCTGACCTTCTGAATTCTACTTTGTAGGACCTGTGATGTGGGTGTCATGGTTAACCCCCCCAGCTGAAACCAACTCAGTGGGAAAGGTAAATTTCCTTGCTTAGAACATTAATTCTGTTTTAAACAATATATTTAAGCAGAAGATCTACGACCCTTACAAAACTTCAGAAATATTCTCTTAAAAAAAAATAAAAAAATAAAAAAAATAAAGCTAGTTTCTGAGGAAGAGTTTGATTCCTCCTTTTCCTCAGAAGACTCAGGATCAAATTATGGTAGCCCATTGTGCAGAAACCCCTTCATGTGCACGGTAGAACTGAGGCTAATTGCATTCCAGTGGTGCCATTAACAATTTGGAAGGAAAAGTGTCAGGCATTCTGTCTCCAAATGTGAGCTGGAGCTCACAGTCCAGAGAAATTGCCTTGTGTATTTAGACATGTATTTTGTATTGTTTCAGCCTCCAGTTAATTAACACTGCTTGTAGAGCCTTTCTTACTGCCTGTTACATGTGGTATTTTTCAGAAGACAAACCAGAGGCTTTCTGCCTCAAGCTCTGACAGACTTTGCAGGATAAAACAGGGCCTGTCATGTATTAAGGGATGCCTCTCAACCTACTAAGTTTTGCACCATTTACTAGAGCTGCAGAGGTGAGAATTGTTCCCAAAACTGTTGAGAGTGCTTAAACCTTGTGTTCATTACAGCCATTAGTCTCTTGTCCCTAGGTTTTTGCCTGGAAGGCATTATACGAGTTTCTAAGGTCATACCGGGCAGTAAAAAATTTGTAACTTAAACCTAAAACAAATATCTGCAATGCTGAAACCATTTATTTCTTTGGTTCCCATACCCTTTGTCAGAGCTGATGAGAACAGTAGCTCAGGACTGTGGTAGAATCAAGCAAATGCACGTTCCATCCAGTGGTGTCACCCAAGCAACCAAGGTAGAAGCAGAAAAAGTCTTCAACTGACATACAGGCTCATCTGCCTCATGAATAACTCCTTTCCTTCCCTTCCCCTTCCCTTCCCCTTCCCTTCCCCTTCCCTTCCCCTT
>VZTR01014322.1:111411-126647 GCA_013400775.1 Chaetops frenatus
CCTGTTGCATTTTGGGTCTTGTAGGGATCCAGATTTTGAAGAGAAGCTCCTTAGCAAGACCCCAGAAGACCAATTAGATGCCCTAACTTCAAATTAAACTTCACAAAGTCAGACCAAATCTCTCTGTCTATTAATTTGGATCGAAGTTTTTAAAACATAAGAGAATAAGTAAAGCTGACAAGGATTTCAGAATTTCCATTTTTATTGCAAATTTCTTGAAAATAAATATATGATAGTATTTTAATATTAAAGAAAAAAATCCAAATCCCTCTTATTTTAAAGTATATTGAACTTTTAAATTATAGACTTTGTTTTCCATACAGTCTTAAAAGCTTTTAGTACTAAATGAGCATTTCTAAAAATGACAACACCTTGATTTCAGCATGATGAAATGCTTCTATTTTTAATATCTGTACATTTATCTTAAATCTTCAATTCAGCTAAATAATACTTAGAGGAGAAGTATGTTCCAGAAAATAATGAAAGTGAGACCTGACAGGATTGGAAATAAATTTATCGTGATTTTTTTATGTGGGATACAGGGAGCTTGGCAAAAAACCCAGGTGTAACAGCCTGCTGAGCATTAAGAGGCAGAAAGAGAAATATTCAATATATAATCTTAGTTTTTTGTGCATTCACAGTATTTATCTCTGCTATAAATCACACCAGATTATTTGGATTTTGACACAACATAGGAATAGGGGTTTGATTTTTTTTTTGTGTTTTGTTTTGTTTGGTTTTTTGTTTGTTTTGTTTTGTTTTGGTTGCTGGTTGGTTGGTTTTGTTTGTTTGTTTGTGGTTTTTTTATTTGCTTGGGGTTTTCTTATTTTTTTATTTTTTCCAACAGTTATTTTTGGGCTATTGCACCTCTTGACATCCAGACCAGTGGTCCAGTCTCTCAGGCTATGCTTCCATTGTCAATTGTAGCAGCATTTTAATATGTACTTGTGCTTCTTTTCCAGGGCTGATGGGGAAATAGGGAAATTGGAGATATTAGGACTCCCCTATGTCATGAAGCACTAACATGACAGTAAGAGAAGTCTCATTGATCCGGATTTATGTATAAATCTCACTTGCAGGAAACTCCCCTTTCTCACATCTTTTAATTCTAATCCTTTTTTGAGTTTATTACTGATGACTGAAGTAGCCTAAAGAACTCTGTAGTCTCTAAAATCAAGAATGGTCTAACAAAGATATAAAAGCAATGCTGTTTTCTTTCTAGCTCATCATATTTTCTGATTTCCTAAAAACCATATCTGTTTTTCATTTTGCAGTAACATTAAGGTTCACAGGGGGGGATCTGATAATCTGAGTCATCTTTTCTGACCTCACACTGGAGAGTTCTGTAATTTAAACACTAAAAAAAGCTTGAGTGGGACTGTATGAATGACTGTGGAAAGAGCAGAAGCAGCCAGTCAGGAATGGCACAGCTGGGCAACATCTGCATTGGGAGGTTATGAAGATGTGGGTGCAGTTCCACACAGCCCCTCAGCAGCTCCAGGGTTAGGAAGAGGGCAGCTTGCTCAGAAGACACAAGTCATCAGAAAGCAGCAGTAAGAAGGTGAGACATGACTGAAGTTTTATCTCACCCAGATAAGAGATGAAACAGTAAACAGATGATAGTGACTCATGGAGGTGAAAAACTCCAGAGAGGCAAAATGTCCTGATCGCCATCTGCTCAGAAAGAATGAAAAAGCCACATCTAAAACCAGCACATGATCACTAACTTCAAAACTCTCCAGAAGACATAATAAAATCTTGATAGTCACTATCCCTCCTCTTCCTAATTAAACCTTGGCAACCACCTTCCCTCTCAGCCATCATCCCAAGGAAACCAAGCTATCAGGACCACTTGAGCACATGCCCACTGGTGTGAAAGTCTGTGGGTGAAAACAATTTTATTCTAAAATAAAATTGCACCCTTGCTACCAGAGAGATGCATATGGTGATTTGCTGTTCTGTTGCTACAAGTCAAAAAAACTTGTTTGCTTTCGAAGTGTTGAAGGCCAAAGGTAGGGCTCTCAGCAGCACATTCCTTATGACCCTGGGAAATGAGTAATGCCCAGATGTCTCTGTAGTACAGACACTACAAGGCCTCCATCTGCCTGACACAGAAATCTGAGTCCACTTGAGGCTGAGTAGTTTCATGCTGAGCTCCTAATGCCTAAATCCTATGGGAATAGGCACTTTAGGCTTCTCTTTGATTGTAGAGCAGAACTGAAAAAAAAAAAAAAAAAAGTGAAGGCTGAATTATCCTTTCCTTGCATTTCCTTTATCTCTTAAATATAATAACTGAGCTTTTAGAGCAGTAACTTTAATGTTAAGGGAACAAAATTCGATGTCTTGCTGTTCACTACTCTGCCTTATCAACCAAGTTGTAAGTTTGATTTTTTGCTGTTGTTGACAAAATTAGCACACCAAGAGAAAGAATTAAAAACCAAATATGCATGAACTGATATGGTATGTTGGAGCTCTCTAGTTCCCATGGGATCCTGTAATAGTATTTGTATTTTATTCATAGGTTACTTAATATAAAAATCTTCAAAAGGCACTGGAGCAGAGAATGAAAATCAGGTACCTTCAATTTCCTGGTGAATTCCTTGATATTCTTACCCACACCTTTTCTACCCCAGAGATATAGTCTATCAATTTTGCAAAAAACATCACCAAAAGAATCTGTTTTCTATGAAGTCTGGGATAGCAGAGTAAGGCACTTCATTCTCAGGTTGGAAATGGGAGTTTGAAACTGCTCACTTAAAACAAAGGAATTAAACCATAACTCCCATATAAAGGCTGAGTGTTGTGAAGAAGTGAATTAAAAACATAATTACAGGAAACATTATTTCTTGAGACAGAATTTGACTGATAATACCATCCCTTGTTCATTTGTGGAAGAAAGGCTTGACTGCTTCCTCTGAGCAACAAGCTCAGAATGCAGGAAATGCAGGAACCTTAATGGTTTAAAGGATGTTTAACATGTCTCACTTTTCACAGCATTATCTAGAACTTAAAGTCCCAGTCCAGCAATGCCTGCTGCCTGGGGTGATACCTTCAAATCCATGGTTGGAGCATAATTTATATGTGAATACATGTAAAAAATTATTCAACAGGTCTTTCTCCATGAAATTGATTGCAGCTACTTGTTCTTGAGACTAAAGTGATGTTAAGCTTTTTTGTGTTGGTTTGTGAATTAGGTTTTTTACCACTCTTCCTTGCTGCTCCTTTCTCCTGGGACAATGTCAAAGCTGAATTCTGTCCTACTTTATTATGTCTTGAGCAGAGTTCTGGCCATGTTCAAGACTAACCCAGTGAGAACTGAAGACAAGCTGATACTCTTTCCTAGGGTCTTTCATAAGTGGAAAGCCTGAAGTTACTCTGGTTTCACATTCCAAATCAAGGAGTTAGTGGGATTTTGGTTGAATTTGGTTAAATTTTTGTAAATTTGTTTTCAGCTTGATTAATGGTATTGCAAACAGCATTCATTTACCTCCCAGTCCTCATCACGTTGAATGCTGGAAAACAGAAAGATTTTTTTATGAAGCAAAGATTCAAATTAAAGATTTGCTTGAAAGACATCTTTAAGCAAACTGCAAAACCACCTAAACAAGCTGAATCTCTACTTCTTCACTTGGGTAAACAACACTTTAGGTGAGGGTCCCAAGTCATTCCCTTTTCTGGAGTTCAGATGAATTTGAAACGCAGCAATCAATAACCCGATTTACATCTCAACCAACACCTTTTGTGCCTGCAGTTTCCCTTTAGGAAATTATTTATTTTAGCCTTTTCTCTGCTGAAAGCTGCTGCCACCACTGTGTCCTTAGGCTGGGAGGGCTGTCACACCAGGGAGTGTGGGATCCCTGCTGCTCTGCAGGCTCTGTGCTCTGCCTGCTGGGGTGGGTCGGCAGAGGAGCCTCACCACCTGGTGTCGGTTCTGCTCAGCAGATTTTGTATCTCTGTTTACACTCTGCTCAGCTATAATTGACAGTTCTGTCATCATTCCTTCACCATCTTTGGGTGCATTGTTATAGCTGAATACAAGCTATAGATGGGAAGAATCCTTGCTCATCACAGCTGTCGCTTTCCTCTTCCGCGGTTCTTGTTCTTTTTTTCCTACGCTTTGAGTAGTGTAAGTCATGGTGCTTATACTGCATATGCATTGACAGATTTTTTGACTGACATGCAAATTAATTCAGAGGAAGAGAAAAAGAACATTTTTGTTCCTGACACTTCTTTATTTTTATCTTTGCGTGCCATCTTTGACAGGCTTTAAAATCTTATTCGTATTTTAAAAGTAACTTTAAATAAAGAGCAATTCGTTATATCAGAACTGTGCTACTACTGTGTCTTGCTTTCCAATTTGTTCAAGTCCACACTAAGAAAAGCTGCTTAATGATATGATTCTGACACTAAACAAGATCCCTGGAGTTCCAGTAAATATATTGTGGTTTTTTGTGGTTTTTTTTTTTTTTTATAATGCTCTTGGGCAAGGAATTTTCCTCTGGTGCCCTTTACCATGCTGAACCCTGAGAAATATTCATAATGGCTAAAATTAAAGAGGATGGGCCCAGAAAGGGCCGTAACTGAGAACAGAAAACACATTCTCATTAATCAAGAATAACAGCAAGCAGACCTATTGTCTCAGTATCAGTAACGGATCAGCTACTGCAATATGAGACTCTTGAATTTTAAACCTCATTTATTGGCTCTCAAATGACTGCTTCTGGCTTTCATTTTCCAGTTCAACTGGTCCCCTAGTAATTTTACTTTCTTTCAAGAAAACAAAGAGTTTATTTGTTTCTGCAATTTTTATGTTTACTTACATTGGGATTAAAATTACCTGTGACCTGCCACCTCCTCAGAACATCAGCCTCGGTATAAATCTGTGTGTTCTGAGGAAACAAAAAAGCAATTTTATAGAGAGGAAATTGCCTTCATATTTATAGTAGGTGAATTATAATCTTGTGTGGGATTTTTTTTTTTGCTAAAAGATCACAATTCTCCAGTAGAGTAGCAACCTCAATTTTTCCTCTTGTGGTAGGGAATTGTTGGATGTCTTTTCTCATTTCCTGTTGGGGCATGGTCAACTTTGAGACCAGTGCTCCCCACTGGCTACCCAGTATTGTCCACTCCAAGAGTTCAAATGCAGTGCAGGAATTTCTGTTATGTGTCAGTGGTTTTCAGGGAGGAAAACAGCATCTATTGATTGGAGAGTATGGTATGTTAGGAAAAAAAGAACAGTGACAGTAAAAGAAAACATCAGCATAGGAATATGGGTACTGAAGAAATAGAAATGTCATTCAGAGAAGAGCTATGGGAAAGGAAAAAAGTATAAAATTAATTCTAGTTCTTTATTGTCATTGTTTATGTCTTTTTTCCCATTTCCACAAAATATGTTTCTATCTCCGATAAAATCCTCTCTAATGCAGGAATATGTCATAGGCATAGACAAGCTTTCTTTTTGCAGTAAAATTTTTAGAATAACACATGATTTGATGCAAAAGACTAATAACTGATTTGTTGTTGTTCTTGTAGAGGTTTTTCAGTCCTTTGTGTTCTCTTGGCTGGTGCCTTGAATTTAGCTGAAAGCTATGTTAGTGGATGTGATGCTCTTAGCTAGAGAGAAAAATTCATACCAACAACATGAAGAGCAAGTTTTCATTGCAATCTGGGTACTTTAAAATTCTTTGCACTTCACAAGCTTCGTTGTGCTTGATTTGTGTTCCTGAACAGATAAAGGAGGAGAAGAGCTTTGGAAAATTCAGTCCTTTGAGAGCCAGTGACAAACCCTTTCTTTTTTTTTTTTTTNCGCCTTGTACTCATGTAAAGTTTTAAATGTCCAGGTGTCACAAGATGTAAGAAATAATGGGGCAGAATAGTGATTATGGGCAGCAATTAGTCACTGATCAACTCTTCTTTGTGGCTTGTTTAGAATGATGCTTTCTTTCTACCCACAAAATAGGAGTAAGAATTTAAATCCTTTTCTTGTCCACTGGTTAATAGGTGTCTTAGAATAAATTTACAGTGACATGTTCTTGTATCAATAATGAGTGTAAGTAATGAAAAACCAATAAACTCTCTCAGCCTGTAGACTTTTATGTTTGCTTTCTACCATTTACCTTGTTTGCATTTCAGAAAAGCTATAGATTCTTTCCTACTGTGTTTCCTCTGATGCTGGTATTGTAATTTTAAGCAAAGTTCCAGATACTGCTGCAGTTATGAAAAGCAGGTATTGAATTACTGGGGTCAAAGCTAAGTATGGAGCAATTTTGTTAAAAAAAGGCTAAAGAAAGGTTTTTGCTTTAAAGGTAAAAAGCCCAAGTCCAAATGCTAACCTGAAAATGAACCTGTGAATCATGTGCAGATTAACTGCTCTGCTTTAGAGTACTTCTTTTTGTTTGACATGAGAGATAAGTTTCTTTTTCAGTAAACTTATAGAAATGAAGTTTTTTACTAACCTTACTCCATCTCAGAACCCTTATTTTTGAATTATTCATTTGAAGGTTGCTTGCTATGGAGAGATCACAGCTCCCACCATGTTCATTTGTCTGACTTCTTTCCTGCCCTCCCTGAAAGTGCCTGTAATTCATCACTGCTTTCCTTATTTCTGAGGTCCATAGGAATGAACGTCCTTTAAACAAATAAATAGCTGTGCCTTTCTTGTCACCTCAGTACTTTTTTTTAAGGTTTTTCCTACTACCTTTAGGATCTTTTGGAAAGCCTGGGGAGGGGAGGAGGTGGCTGTTTCCAGGAGATCATGGTTTGTTCTGAGGGAGTTCCTTTTAGGAGGGAGGATACCAGACCATCTCCATTCCTTTGCCCCAGCTCATCTCCTGCCCCAGACTTGGAGAAGCTTTGGAAAATGAGAATATTTTACTGGAGGCAGAGACAACAACTTCAGCTGTGTGATGCCATCAGTGTGTGCCTTGTTGCCTTTGCCTGCCAAGAGCAACTCAGCTGTCACTGATTTCAGCAGCACAGAGTGCGACCTGAGTCCCACCTTATGCAAATCCTGAAGGAGGTGAAAGGGGTGATTACACCCTGGATATATTTTCATAACAAGATTTTTGAGACAAATGCTTATTATTTTCTGCCTCAGACGCATCAGTTAGAATATTTTGACTTAATTCCTGGAAAATAAGTAAAAAACTGATGGGCCACATCATAGATAGCATTTGGCTGGGTTCAGTAGTGACATTTTTCCCAAAAGTGAAAAGGAAATAATGAGAAAAGATTTTTAGAAGAGTATGGTTGGCAAAGCAGCATATTGGGTGTGGTGGTGATTTTTTTTTTTTTTCATATTTAATCTGTGTGCTTCCCCGTTCATGCAATGCTTAGGGAACATTCTCATTGACAGCCACCTGTGTAAAAGACTTCTCCGACCCTTTCAGATCATGTTTCTGTTATGCCGAGCACTCCTTAGCAGATGTGTCCCTGGGACAAGCAGAGTTCCAGGGTATCCTTTTAAATTCTGAAAGACCCACTTTGAATATAAGTTTATTTTGCAGAATATGGGGGGAATAATTTCTTTTCAAGAAAAGTTATCACTATCACTGAATTGTGAAATAAGATTACTGGTAAATCATAATTTTTTAGTGCAGTTGATGGAAGAAATAAATCCATCTAGGCACATCTAAGCGAAGTATTTACAGCTCGCTTAAACAGCCTTTCTAACTCATATTTCCTGTATAAATCAGTCTTGTTTGTGACCTTGGGAATACATCAGAATTACAAAAATAACTAAATTGCTTTCTGCCAACTCAAGCTGAGGTTCTTTTAACTTACCATTGCCTTCAATTTCACAGAAAATGTCCTCTCTGATTAAATACAATTTTAACACTACAAAATGCTTTAGGAAAAAAAAAAAGGCTTAGTCGATAGTTAAAATGATACCTTCATACTACCAATCTGAATTTTTTCTACCATCTATGAGTTTGACCACAACACACTGTAAATATCTGTTGACATGTAATCTCACAAAGAAGCCTGGCTTCAAGTCTGTAGTTATAAATTCCTTTTAAATTCTTTTAAAAACCATTGCATTTGAAATGCCCTTCTTTTAAGTTAAGATATATCCCCATAGGAATTTCCTGACACTTCGCTGGAGGTTTTTTGTCCCTGGGCCAAAAGGCCAAGGCAGCTAACCCTCTTTTTGTTCCCTATCTCTTTTGAGGCTAACCTAGACTTCCTGCTGTTTCTTTTGAAAGTTCACCCTGCTTCCATTGACACAAGTCCTGACCCAAATGCTTATTGCAGCTCATCTTCTGCCTTGTAGTTTCTCAGGCACAGACAGCACAACTGTCATAATCCTTTAGACTCTACTGATGTCAATATATTGATGTTAGGAAAAGATCAAGCTGGGAGATTTTGGTCACTTTTCTTTTTATCTGGGCAATGTCCAGCCATGGTAAAATAGAAGTTGATGACAAGAGAAGTTTTTGGTGTTTAAGGACAGAGCACTGATAAAAATCCAAACCAAAGCAGCTGATAAGGAAATACAATGCTCAAATACTCTTGGTTGGTTTGGGTAATTTGTGCGAAGGAAGTTCAGATTTAGGAGGAACACTGATGTTATTACATTCTTATTACAGTCTTCCTTCTTTTGAGGGAAGAAAAGAATGAAATTTCCTCTGAACTAGAAACTGCAATTTCATCTGTCTTTGCAGGCAGTGAAATTCCAGTTTCATTCCATAATATTAATGTGTTCATGCACGAAGTCTTGTGACCAACCATAGTTTTACCAGAAGCCTGCCCTCTGGAATGGGAAGTTACCATGCCTTTACATTCTGTACACTCTTTTGTCCATTTCCTTTCCATGCACAAAATCATACCCTGAGTTTCAATGCTGGCCACAGCCTTTGAAAGAAAACACTTCACATTTAATCTGTGAAGATGTTCATTACTAAAATCTCAGAAGATTCCTACATTGAACATCCAATTCTTGTTACTGCTCGTATGACACTGTTAGCACCTAAGAAATTAAAAAATTTACATGAGGAAAGGCAACCAGGCAGAGAGACAGTAAACAGGAGGCAAAAGATATAATAATGGCTGAGGCTGAGAAGTGAAGGTATAAACTTATTGAAGGCTACAGGGAAGATTTTCAACTTCAGTATTTGACTTTACAAATATTATGTTTGCTTGTTGTGTTGAGGAAAAGGATTGTGTGAGATTTTAATTGCAATAATTATTATATTTGTAATACAACAGCAGTTCTACACAAAATCTATGACTCAACATGCTCCCTTCTAACCTGAAAGCTTCCCCAAAGAAGAGAAGGAGGCAAATCCAGAGTTTCCCATGGGGACTGAAAGGTTCCAGCCTCCTGCTGGAGGTTCACAGAGTAAGGGACAGTGTGGGACACTGCTTTTGTGTGGTGAGGGGATAGCAGATGTTTGCTGCCCGAGGGGCTGAGGATGTGGGTATTGTTTTCAGCCCTCTGAAATGCCATGAGACCTATCTGCAGCCCCTGGTCTTGCCTCCTCTTCTCATCAAGGTGAACTAAATAGAGTCTCTAAGCATAGGGATCCGTGTCTTATTTCTGTCCGAAGGCATTAAAAACACAATCTGATTTTGCAGTTACCTTTATAATTAAAGGTCAGTGCAACTTTACAGCCTTCAAAAATGTACCCCTGATTTACAGGAAAACATAAAAGTCAGAGGAGAATTGGGTCGTGTAATTTAAAGATCATTATTGTCATTCGCTTTGAAATAATACTTCCACATTGGAATTGAAGTTACATTATTCACTGTGATTTGTACTTCTAAAAAATTGGAGATGGACAATATTTTTTCAGACCTCAACCTTTAGCTGGAAAGAATTATGGTAATTGTTGTAAACAGAGAATTGATGTTAGCATAAAAAAGATAGCAACAAATTAGAAGTAGAGCTCTGCAGGAAAATATTAAAGAAAGAAAAATTTATCGAGGATAAGGGAAAAAAATTAGACTTGTAAATATCCTTATGATTACAAGGCTTTCTGTTTAAAATAAAATATCTATAATTTTTAAAAATAAAGCAGAACTTAATGTTGGCTTTGACAGAGGTAGAGTGTGGATGCAGATGAAGACAGTGGAACTTGAAGGAGTAGTTTGGACAAGACAATACTGGAAGATTTAGACGTGGGATTTTGTATTCATGAACATCATTTATCTGAAGAAAAGAATGAAAATACACAGGTTTTGGCTTCCCCTTCCCTCCTCCCAACAAACTCAACAGGATCAAGGAGATTTTCCCTCCTTTTACCTATAGCAAAGATTTAGCAAACACTGAAGGTTGTACACTCCTCTCAGCCTGAAGAATCAGAATTTGAAAGGGACTGGAAAGAAAACACAACTAAGTTTGGCATGAGCATTAAGCTTCTGATTATTAGTACAGTGAATAGAGACATTTTTCTTTCTCTAAGTATTTAATTTTTGTAACCAGGAAAGGAATAGCAGCTATGGGAGTAGTTGGACTAGGCACAGCTAGTTGCTTTCCAACAGGTAAAAAAGATTTCAAAAGAAATCACAAGGTTTCCTGAATAGATCTCAGAGGATCTAAAGTAATGAATCTCAGCCAAATTAAACCAGAAGCCTTTTATCCAGTCTATTTTCTTGTCTATCTAAGGGAAGGGCAAATCTTTGAGCAGGCAGATAAGAAAAGGTGGTGGCAAGTGAACAACTGATTCTTTTCCAAATTTGTTACAGCTGCTTTCTCCCTCTGTCCTGGAGCAGTGCTATTCCAAGCCAATTTAAATGACTTGGACAGACTCATCACAATGTAAAAGTGATTTTTCTTACCTTCTTTCCTCTGTGACTAACTTACTGGGCAGAAAGGAAGCTGGCAGAAGGAAATATGAACAGGATAGAGGCTACTGCTGCATCCTTGTCCTAACTAATATTTCAGGTGCTGGTGTTGGCAGGAAAAATTTACAATCTGCTTTTACTTTCCATTTGCAAATGGAACATACTAGAGAGATAGTAAAAGTCAGTGCTTCCAGCAACCCTGGATTTGAACTAGCTACTCATAGAAAAAATCTCTTCTTCTGCATTTACATAAATATCTGAATTTACACCTATGCATAGATGTATATTGAGTTTTTTTCTTTCTTATAGACATTTAATTTAGATTTCTTAGTGATACTTTAATTAAACATTTTATATCTTTGTTAATGCTTTTACAAGTGATATCTAAGCCTTTTGGTTCTTTACAAATACCATGCCGTTCCATAACTTGCAACTTTATAACTTATATATTTATAAAAATATCAAATTTCTGCTCTAGGTTCTGAAGTCTTGCTTATTTGAAAACTATTTTCATTACTCTCATTTTTAAATGGGGAAAATGTGTGTGGGGATTCAACAATGCACATTATATTATTTGTTCCTTTTTTATTAAAATCAGAGTAGCATATCCAGGTGATTTTTTTTCACCAACCTGCACATTCTGGTCACATTCATTATTTTTCACATGGCTAGGTAAATCTCATAAGAAAGAAGCAGATGGTGACAGCTCCCTCGTACCATCAAATCAAATTGAGATAGCAAAAATAAACATTGGTCCCAAGCTTAGAAACTAGGTGACCTGTCTGCCTTCTGAAAAGCTGTGCCAATTTTTTAGAAACCATGGACAAAATGATGTTGATTAAGAAATAACCATGAACCTCCAAAAATAATTCTTAGGAGAATATTGAAGATGTGAGACTACCTAACACTTAGTGTTCTATATCAAGATGGGGTTTGTTTGAAAAGTGTGAGTATTCTCCCTCTGGCCTTTGTGTTGAGAGTGTGCTCTGATCAATAATTCAGTGTCATCTGAGGTTCAGTATTTGAAATTCAGGAACTACAGGTAATATTTGCACTGTTTCCTCAACCCCCTTCATGGAAAAGAAAAAAATCGTAAAATATGCAGTAAAAATATTGCTACTATGGGATGAAAATCTACGTAGCAAATATCATTCAGGTTCACTGTTGTAATAGCAACATCAAAATCGATGCATTTTTCTCTTTTTAATTCTCTTTTGTATGTCAATTTTTGTCATCACTCAGAAAGCTTTGCACCATGGTACATGGCAAAAAACTGTAGGAGGAAAAACAAATATCGTAATATTTGGAAATATCATATGTACATTACAGGGCACCAGCCTAAGTTATGCTCCTGATTTTGAGAATAAAGTATGAGAAACTAACATTTTCACTGATTTAGAACTTGGATCATATTTGCAAGTAGGAAATGCTTGTCTGGTCAAAGGAGTGAGGGTACTAGATTCTTTCAATGAAATTATTACCAAACTTCTAAACACAGGTCTAATCTCTCCTTGTTCTCAAATAACAACCTAAACACTTCTCAGCTTTAAAAGAAAAAGCAAAATTTTTTCCATACATAACATTTCTATCTCAGATGATTACCTTTGTAAAATTTGTATGCAACAGGAACTTGCATATATTACTGATGGAAAAGTAGGGCAAGTGATTGAAAATGATACTATTTCTGTCTTACAAAACTGCTGCCTGTGACAGAAGAATATCAATAGTATGTAAATATATAAATAAAAATAACTATAGCATTAATGCTTTTATGTGACAGTTACAGTGTGTGGAGCATTGGAAATGGAGAGGTTTTATGAGAAGTAGGCTGGGACAATAAAATAGCATTTTCATGATACTGGTATCATATATTTTATAAATAGGTACAATTCAGGCAGAAGGGTTTAGCAGTCCTCCTAATTTGAAATGTTCTCTTTGTTATCCTCCACAGGGTGACGTGTCCTGTAAAAACCATGTTACACAATCCATTATGTGTTTTGATATTAATCACAAAATAAATGTTATGACAAATTAATTTGATGAAAAGATACCATTAAAAATATCACAGAAATAATGAAAAGTGTTATGATTAACAGAGTTCTAGTGTAGTCAAAGGCAGGTTGCATTTTAGCATTTTGTTATGCTTTGTACCTAACTGAAATAAGTTGTATCTAAAATTGCCATCTTAACTTTAGATGGCAAATTGATCACTAACAGGATGTTTCCTAGATGTGCTAACACAGGAATATTGTGTGAATGAATAATATTTATAAGTATTACATTATAATATTATATATTGTTAGTATAATGACAACACCACCACCACCACCACCAACAACAACATTACAATTTGGTACTGTGCCTGTGCATGTGGAAATGTCATTCTTACTGTGATTCTTCTTGTCCTTCAATTAAATCCCCCTGTAATTTTGGGGATGTGAGAGAAGTACAAAAGATTACTGTTAATTTCAAGCCTAGGTTCAAAATCTCATTGGAGAAATGGGGTAATTTACAGCCTGATTTTCAGTTCTGTGTTGCCTGAGGAATGTGGAAAGGTAGGATCACATCTGTTTAGGTATCTCTTTTAGATTTTTTTCTTTTTTAATCCCAAATCATACCACCGTTTTTATATTAATAATAACAAACTATTTTTTACAGCCTCAAACAATGTTTGTGTCAGCCAACTTTGCAAGAAAATGCTATAATATATGTGACATGGGCTATGAAATGTGTTTTTCTCTGCTTACTGATGCTATGGTTTTTCTTCTATTTATTGCATTGATTTTAAGTCATCAGGCAACATAGAGCATGGATTTCCATCTACTCCTTTAATTATGTCAAGGATCCCTTTGACATTTGACTGCATTTTTTAGATCCCTCTTTTTATCTTTTCTTACCATTCCTCATATTTTCCCTATATTGTCCTTTTCCTCAAGTCTTCTTTTTACCTGAAGGGATATGCTGAAGAGGATTGGTAACAATTTGGGATTTCTGTTTCCACCTCTGTCTTGAATCTATTTCTTCTTACTTCAAAAATAGGAATTTTTTTCCAAGTCTTACAGGGATAGAACTGCAGCAGCATTAACATTGTCAGATGCTCTTCTCATCTGCAAGTTTTCTTCTAGTCCTCAGACACAGAGGTCTTTTGCTACAGGGGACAAATCAAAGCCATTAACTAATCTGCAGAGCTCAAAATTTTAGAATTATTATTTTCAAATTACCTGAAAGGTAGTCAGAAGCAATAAAATAAGGGGAAAGGATGATTACTATATACTTCAATGGATACATTATTGCCAAAAATGTGGGGCATACATAATCAAATATATAACAAAGGAGCTTGAACTTTGATTTTAATATGAATTTCCTCCAAGACTTACTTACACAGTGCTCTGACATTTACATACATTTAAATTTATTTACCACAAGATATGTACCAATGAGACAGCATATGTCCACTAATTTAACAATATTTCTGACAAGTTCATAGTATCTCCCTCATTAGACCCATTTCTCCCTTACAGAAATATTCTCCCAGGACTCCTTTTAGCAGGAGTGCTTTGGTGCAAAGGCTCCTCCTGCAAATGTTCACAAAGTACTAAGATGACATTTCAATAGTATTAAAACCTGTTCAAGTTTACTTGCCAACTTGTGCCCCATTTGCAAGTAAAATATGCCTTCCTTTCTAATCATCATCTGCTTTAAATGATTGTTTCCCATTCATTTAATAATATATGCCAAGTAACTTCCAAACATGTTTTATCCTTAGACTGCCTCATTATCATCTTGTGTGGTAGCAATGCCCCTCTCAGAAGAAATGAACAACAGAAGGAACTCCAAACGTCTAGGTGGCAGCTCACGTTATAAAAATACAAAATGTCTGTAGCAAGACCTATCTAAAAAACACCAACACATTTTTAAAATTCAACAAAACGTGGAAAGCAGCTGGAGAAGCATTTGGACAGTTTTGATCAGTCGACGACTGTTTTAAACCATATCTATTATTTGTGAATTGGAGAATCTGAAATGTGTTACCATAGGGATGATGCTGGAAAAGTATTATCAGATTCTAAAATACTTATTGGAAAATAACCATCCTGACTCCATAGAAATAAGTGTGTGTTACACCAATCAAGAAGGAATTGGTAGTTTTGATTGGAGTGCCAAGAAGGTACATCCATCAAAAGGAAAGAAAGAGTTATTTGTGCTTGCAAACATTTTATGAGTCAAGTTTAATTTTGTGAGTAAAAATATTGCCACCTTTACTTGAGAAAGATTCAGATAATCTAGCAACAGGGTAACAAGTTAGCACAATCTTCCCCAAATAGCTTATGAGATCAGCTTGTGGAAAATGTTCAAAATGATTCTGGGAGAAGAGATATATTTAATATCTTTGCAACAGTGCAGCTATGTAGCAGAAAAAATTGACATAAATAAAACAAAATAAAATTAAA
>VZTR01014329.1:0-42541 GCA_013400775.1 Chaetops frenatus
AGTTATTTTCCTGAACGTTTTAGCTGTATCCTAATTTGGACAGTTGTATTCAGCCTTCTTACATTTCCACTGATAACTGACAGGAAACGCTCTAGGTTTTAATCTATTGGTTTAGGATTGTTCTGTTTTTGTTTGGTTTGGTTTAGGGTTTTTAGTTTGTGCTGCTGGTACAGCCAGAATTGGCACATATTGAGGAAAAATCAGTTCAAGATAATGGTGTTGGATTGTCAGGTTTATATTTGAGTTTAGTAGACGTGAAAATTAGATGCTCATCTTCCTATTTCTATCTGGAGTTTGCACCTGCAAGTAACTGTTGGCCAGTGGCTCATTTTCTGGGAGATCTGGTTGCTGTCATTTACTCCTGGTATCTGACTTGGGAATTTTAGTTTCCCTAAATTTTAGTGTGACTCAGGTGATACGAACATCTGTGGTGGTCAGTTAACTGAAACTGCAAACAAAATTGCAGGTCAAATAATTTCCCTGAGGAGTTAAAGTATTTGGAACATATCCTTTGAGATGACTCTTAAAGACTGAACAAGATCTCAGTGCTGAGAGATGCTATTTATGTAAATGCCTCAGAAAACACTGGATAATCTTCCTAGTTTGGAGTCATTATGTGGAATAAAACAGTTATTTGCAAATTAATAAAAAGAACACACAGAGCAACAATGCAAGCACATAGTCCAAATGGAACCCCAGTGTAATCAGTGGACCTTAATTGATTTCAGGTGAGCTGTTTCTACCTCCACTTAGTAATTTATGTGAGGGCTTAAAATAATTTTGTGAAATCACTCTGATTAGCAGTATATCAAAATGTCTGATAAAACAATGGCTTTGTTTTACTAAATTAAAAGGATTTTAACATCAGAATTGATTTATATTTTATGAACTTGGACTTTGATGAAGAAAGGAATGTAGTTTTCTTACCAAAAGATCAGAATTGTTATATACAGCTGGAAAAAAACATTCATAAGGGCATCAAAGAATAATATTGTGCTCTGTCTTTTGTTAATACAGAATGTGGAATTCCAATTTGCATTTGCATCACTTGGCAAACCTGCTGTAAAAACAAACTCAACACCACCATTCCTCTTTTTTAAAATATTTTGCCTAGTTGTATTACCAGAGATCTTTGTCAGAGATCTTTGCTTGAGGTCAAAGAGGCCATTGTATTGCCTGTGTTCATAAAAGTGTAAATAATCTAACAGGACATAGAAGATTGACATGAGCTGAAGGTGTCTCCTTTAGTCTTTGCCAGTTCTTTCCAAATTGAATGCAGATGTATTTAGGGGAAAACTACTCATGACAGGAATGATCTCAAAAGGAAGACGTACAAGAGTAGCCCTTCCAGTGACAACAATTTTAATCCAGGTGATATAAATAATTGAAACGCATTTCTCTTAAATTCTTTTAGCCCCAAGGAATAAGTGCCACAACATTAGTTGAAACAAATTAACAATAAAACATTTTTTCCAAGTCCAAGGGTTTAATGAAAGATAAAGCTTGATAAAACCATTGCCACCATTCTGTTCAGCAGTAAAAATGCCTTTTACCCACCCTGTTTGCATCATAAGGTATGGTTTCCCCAGAATTCTTCCAGTCAGTGGTTCACTGACAAATAAAAAGTGCCATTTATCCTTCTTCCTTAATGAATGTTCATATCAAGATGTTATAAAGTTTTTAAAAGCCAGACTCCCCCAGCCTTGCCTAAACTGGAGGCAATTCATTCAAGTTTTTTAAGTAGATCACAGGACTGAGCTATATTTCTTTTCTCAATTTTTAAAAGAAACATAGAAAAAGATATGAAAGTTCTTTAATATGAAAGAACTCTTACTTCAAGAGCAGCACTATGTGTTGTTTGTTCTCTATATGGTGCACATTCCACCTCTGTGTTGAAAGCAAGGTTTTTCAATATTTTTTAAGAAAACATTTTGTGAAATACATTTGGTCCAGGGGCTGCATGTTTCAGTTTATATAGAAAATACAATACAAATGGAAAAAGTTGATCTACCCGTAGTCCAAATTGATTGGGCTATCTGCACCTAAACTCAACACTCAAGAACAAACTTATGTGAGGCAAAAATTCCAGAGGTAATCAATAGAAAAAAATTGTCTGANGTCTCCACATCATTAGGGTTAGACTTGCTTGAAATTCTTACAACAGCACTTCCTAACAGAAGGCAATATTTAACCATAAGCAGTAAAAGGAAAATATGAGTCTCATTTCTTCTGATGTAAATCTGACAACTTGCTGAATATTGTTATATTTTTCACATCACAGTGGCTGTTGAACCATGGGAAGCTGATGGAATGAAGGGGCAAAAGGACGTGTAGCACAAGCTGCAGACAGCTACCCTTCACACATCTACACTGGGGGTTCCTCATCTGAAAGGCCCATGATTGATTATCCTGTCCTTACGTGAGAATGACCAAAGCATGGACAACACCACCTCAGAACTGGAAAGAAATCGAAAAATTTTGATTCTTAATCTCTCCTTGGAATGAGGGAGAATGAAGAAAAAAATACCCAATTTACAGGAATCTACTCTTTATCACAGGGCACAGAGTATTCTGTAGAAGGTAAGTGTTCATATTTCTCACCATCTTTGTTTTAAGCACACCAGGTTAAATTAGGAGTCAAACAAACATGCAGAGTTGCTTTCTCCTCTATAAAAAAATCCCTTAGGTGGCAACTCCCAGAACATAATTGTATCTGGATAAGTATTCTCTATTTTCTCACTGAGAACTAGTAAATGGGAGTGGTGTTTTAAATGCAGAGTAGTTCAAAAGAATGTTTTTTTATGTCATTTGACTACTTTGCCTATGGACAAAACTAAACCATAACACATTGTGAGTAAATAATTCTAACATCTGAAACATAGCCCTGAAAGCACAGCATAGCAGGCTCTTCAAAAGTTTTGGGAACCAAAACATGAAATCATGTCAGAAATCAAAGTAACTTGACCTCAGTACAAAGAGAGTTAACGAGTTCTTCCAAAAATGGGAAGAAGCCTTCTGTAGATAGAGGGTTCTTTCCCCTGGGTTCTAGTGTCATGGGGTTGAGATGAAGTTCAAAGTCAGACAAAGTCAATATCTTTGACCTTCTCTTAGCAAAACAAACACTAATGGTGAGTGCCAGTAACAGTTCAATAGCAATGCATGTTTTTCTTAAAGGACAGGGTAGAGTCAGGAACTTTGCTCTCCCTTTCTGAGGGTGAGCTTGTTCCACTGCTGGAAGACTGCACTTTAAGTCAGCTCAGAAACTGAACGATGTCAGTGTATGAGTATGAGCTCCATGGACACGGAAAATGAAGAAGGAAGGATTTGGATCTTCTCAGTCTTGTAGTTACTTAATACAAAAGTCAAGTTCTCGCCTTATGGCTGTATATCTTGACAGGGGAAAATCTTTTGAGAAGTTATCATTCCATACTGATTCCCCATCAACTTTTTCTTTATCATGTGCTTAAACAAGTATTTCTTCATGGTGAATTTTTCTGAGTTGGTACAAAGGTTTGAAATTGACATTTTTGTAGAATTTCTTCTATGCCATTTGTCATTTCTGCTTTTTACTTGCTAGCTTTAATTAGTTTTACTTGCCTTTAATCACACTTTTTGTCTCTATCTCATTGATTTTTTATTAGAAATCTTTCATGTAGATCTTCTGAAACAATTATAAGCCTTGCCTTTTGAAGATTTTGATTTACCTTCATATTCAGTCAGCAGGAATCATCTTTCTCACTAAATTTTAACAGTGTTCTTGGATTTTGGGATATTTTTAAGCTTTTTTTTTTTTTTTTTTTTTTTTTTTTTTTTTTTTTTTTTTTTTTCACTTAANNNTTTTTTTTTTTTTTTAATGCAATTCATCTACAGTGAGGTTGTGTGTCTGTGCATCTCACTTATAATGTAGAAAGTCTTCATCAAATGGTTGTTCCAATCTCAGGAGGCAACCATCTCTGCAATAATTCTCGACAAATACAGACCAGATGACATTGGTTGCTGCTGTATTCAGTTCTGTATGGTAGAACAAATTCTGTCTTCATGTTTAGAGTATTTCTAATCTTATTTCTTTAAAACTACAGTCTAGACTTTTCTAAAATAAAATGCCTGTTCAACAGCAGGACACAATTTGGGGCTGTATTTGCTTTCATTCTACATGGAGCCTTTGTTGTTTCTTGAAAAAAAGAGTTGTTTCCTGCTTCACTTTTCTTTTGTCTTAAAGTCTCTTTGAAACTGTCACTTTTTTGACTTCATGTTGTGTATTCCTGTGAAGTTATGCTTTACGAGTTCACTACTGCAGTGGTATTGTCTTGCTTTTCTTCCAAGAAATTGATCTGGCTTTGCGCTGCTATCATAGAATAAATGAGGTTGCAAGTCTCAAAGCAGGGTCAGCTCTAAGCTCAGACCAGGCTGTTTGGGAATTTGGCCATGTGGGTCTTATAAGCTTCCAAGCACACAGATTATCCAAACTCCCTGGGCAACCTGTTTTGTTGCTCTTCTGTCCACAAGAAGGAAAAGCTTCTTAATATATTATGGCTGAACTTCTTGTTTCAAGTTATATCCATTTTCTTTTGTTCTTCTGCTGAGCACTGCTGAAGATACTGGCTCCATCTGCTCAGTTACCTCCACATAGCTTCTGCCAGACTGGTCTCAGGTATTCCTAAAACCCATCTCTCCTCCAGGCTGGATAAGGCCTATTCTTACCCTCTTCTCAGGACAAGTGCTCCAGCCCCTGATGGCCCCCTGATGAAGTCACTCCATCCTACTGGTGTCTTTCTTTTATTGGGTAGGGTGTGTCTGAGGAAATTGGATGCACTACAGTGTTCTAGATGTGGCCTAAAAACTGTCAAGTAAAAATAACTCATTGCTTCTCCTAATACACCCCAGGAAGCTGTCAGCCTTTGATGTGAGGACATGTTGCTAGCTTATATTCATTTGGTCTACCAAGGCCTCAGGTCCTTTTCCACAGAGCTGCTCCCTGCCAGTAT
Organism: Chaetops frenatus; assembly: GCA_013400775.1. Lineage (NCBI taxonomy): Eukaryota > Metazoa > Chordata > Aves > Passeriformes > Picathartidae > Chaetops > Chaetops frenatus. The sequence continues at coordinate 4,986 of VZTR01014329.1, forward strand.
CCTAGAAAGCCCAGCTTGTATCAAGGGTTTCTTCCCAGTTGAAGGATTTGGCATCTGTCCTTGCTGAGATCCCACTGGCTCATTCCTCCACCTGTCTATATTTTTTTCCAACTTTTTCCAGCTTCTTCACTTCCAATCAAACGCCATAGGGCTTCCACACCTTCTGTGCAGCTGGGGTTCAGCCTCTCTGCTGAGTCTCTGCCATCTTCCCAGACGCTGTATTCCTGGTCCTTGTTCTGCATTTCCTTAACGTGGCAACCTGGCTCCTCAACAGACACACAGCTGCTGTGAGTGAGGACATGGTCTCCCACAGTGTCAGCCTCCAGGCTCCCTCACAAGCCCTGTAAGGGACAAGGCCTGCTCTTTCCCAGATGCAGCTGCTTGACATTCCCTAATCAGAAGGCAGCTAAGGTAAGAGATGTATACATGTTTTAGTGAAAAAAGTTGATAGATCTGGTAGAAGAAAAACTGTGGAATAGCTAGCCTTTCCCAGCAACAGTCACTCCAAAGCTCCTAGAATACTGTCTACAGGACCTCAAAGATGTTAGAAGAAGGTCTCAGAAGATACAGAAGAAGAGCCTGGAAACTACTCTGCAAACTATTGTGTCTGTTAGCTTCAGTTTTGCATATTTTAACAGTTCTTGTTTATGTTAAAGTCACATTCTCCTAGCAATCTCATTCTCCATTACTCTGATACTTACTACAATTCAGTCTTGAATTAGGGATTCCATAAAACCTCAAAATATTACATATTTAACATGTTTAAAATAAACATATTTAACTTGACAGACTCAAATCTGCTGTAAATGCTTGAAAAGTTTCATCCTCTCTTTAGGTTTTCATAGAAAACTGATATCTTTTAAAAGACTCTTTCTCTCTAGGAGTACTGTTTTCCTAAAATATCTTTAGTACAGGCTGATAACTGCTTTACACCATTTCACTTTTCTGGAAAAATAAATGCTTCTCATACCTCTGGCCCAAGAGTACATATATAAAAAGGATAATTTCTTCTGCTTATAAATTTTTTTTAAGTTGATTTATTCATCCTTATGAAGATACGAAATTCATGCTCAACTTTTCTGCTGTATTTCTGAGGAATTTTTACTGTATTTAATAATTTAGCTTATTTGCTACTAGGCATTTAATAACTCACCAGTTCAATGTTCATGTTTTAAGAAACTGTTCCTCCATTTCTTTAGACAGTGGCCTGTGGATGACTTGTGTCAGATCACGTGAAAATATAATACTGAGCAAGTTAGCAACATAAAAATAAAAATGTTGTAAAGATGAGAAATAGACATCTAAGCAGACCTCTCACAAGAAAAAAACACTTAAAAATTGCAACACTTGGGCAGTACTTTATTCTACCCCAGGCCTAAAAGGTTATCTGTTTAGTGCAAATAGATGAGATTGAAAAAGAGACAGAAGGGCATTTAAAGACACAGGTTTGGTCTCTTGCCTGAATTTGTAAGCAATAAACTACATAGCCCATAGCCCAGAACCCACAAAGAAGGCCAGCAACTGATCCAGAAACTGGTGTCACATTTTCTGCTTTGAATACAGTGAACTGGTCATCAAACCCTATATTCTTTGAATATTTAGAAACCTTTTCAGTTTTAAATTTAGTTTCCTTAAGCGGAGTTCATTTGTGCATATTCAGGTCAAACATAATTTAGAAGGTTGTTTTGCTTGCAGAATTTGCCTATGAAGGAAGAAGGTGAACAGCTTTCCAGATTCCTGGAGTGTGTGTAACATATGTTCCTGACAGAGCTGTTGAGGGAGTATAGCAGGGAAGGTTCCCCACTGGACCTGCTGTTTTTGAACAGAGAAGGACGGGTGGGTGATGTTGTGGTCAGAGGCCATCCTGGGCACAGCAATCATGACATGAGAGTTTTCAGCTCTCAGAGAAGTAAGGAGAGGGATCAGCAGCCCTGACACCTAGGACTTCCACAGGGCAGACTTTGGCCTGTTTAGGAGACTTGTTGACAGAGTCCCTTGTGAGGCAGTCCTGAAGGGCTAGGGAGCCCAAGAAAACTGGACATTCTTCACGAAGGAAATGCTAAAATACAGAAGCAGGCTGTCCTCATGTGCTGAGAGATGAGATAGAGGGGAAGACAACTGGCCTGACTGAACAGAGATCTTTGACTGGAACTCAGGAAAATAAGGAGACTTTGTGACCTTTGAAAGAAAGGGCTGGCAACTCAGGAGGACTAAAAGGATATTGTGAGGTTAAGCAGACAGAAAATCAGTAGAGCCAAAGCTCAGCTAGAACTTAATCTGGCTACTGTCATAAAAGGCAATAAAAAATGTTTCTATAAATACAAAGCAACAAAAGGAGGGCTAAGGAAAATCCCCTTGCAATACCTTCTTTGCCTCAGTCTTTAATAGCAAGGCAGTTTTTTTCTGGGTACCCAGTCCCCTGGGCTGGGAGACAGAGATGGGGAGTGGAATGAAGCGCCCATAAACCAAGGGAAAATGGCCATGGAACTGCTACACCACTTGGATACACACAATTCTACAGGGCCAGATGGGATCCACCCAAAGGTGCTGAGGGAGTTGGGGGAAGTGCTCTCTGAGCCCCTTTCCATTACTTACCAGCAGTCCTGGCTAACTGGGGAGGTCCCAGCTAATTGGAAGGTGGCTAATGAGACAGGATGCAGTTGTTGTCTATCTAGATATCCATAAAGTTTTTGACACCATTTCCCACAGCATTCTCCTGGAGAAATTGGTGGCTTATGGCTGGGATGGGTAAAAAAGCTGGCTGGATGGCTGGGCCCAAAGGGTACTGGTGGATGAAGTTATATCCAGTTGGTCACAACTGGTGTTCCCATGGCTCCGTGCTGGGGCCATTTCTGTCTAGTATATTTAATGACAACCTGGATGAGGGAATCAGGACTACCTCCCAAGAGTTTGCAGAAGACACTAGGCTGGTTAGGAGTGTTGATCTGCTGGAGGGCAAGAAGGCTCTGCAGAGGGATCTAGACAAGCTGAATTGTTGGGCTGAGGCAAGTTATGAGGTTCAATAAGTTAACAACAACCCCATGCAGTGCTACAGGTTTGGAACAGAGAAGCTGGAAAGCTGCTCAGAGGAAAAGGACCTGGGGGTGCTGGTCAGCATTGGCTGAACATGGTTCAGCATGTGTCCAGGTGGCCAAGAAGGCCAATGGCATCCTGGCCTGTATCAGCAAAGGTGTGACCAGCAGGACCAGGGCAGTGATTGTTCCCTCTGTACTCAGCACTGGTGAGGCTGCACCTCAAATCCTGTGTTTAATTTTGGGTCCCTCACTGCACAAAGAACATTGAGATGCTGGAGTGTGTTCAAAGAAGGGCAACAGAGCTGGGGAGGGGTCTGGAGCACAAGTCTTATGACGAGCAGCTGAAGGAGCTGGAGTTGTTTAGCCTGGAGAAAAGAAGATTCAGGGGGAACAGCCACCTGAAATGAGGTTGTAAGAAGGTGGGGTTTGGTCTCTTATCCTAAGTAACAGATAACAGGGCAAGAGGAAGCAGCCTCAAGCTGCATCGGAGGAGGTTTAGACTGGGTATTAGGAAATTTTTTTTCACTGAAAGGGTTGTCAAACTTTGAACCAGGCTGCTCAGGGAAGTGGTAGAGTCACCATCCCTGGAGATATTTAAAAGACATGTAGATGTGGCACTTACAGACCTGGTTTAGTGGTGGACTTGGCAGTGCTGGTTTAACAGTCGGATTTGATGATCTTAGAGGTCTTATCCAACCTAAATGATTCTATGATCCTATGCTCCTAAGATGAATACTCCAAAGGTCGGGAGAAATACTGCAGAATATACACACCCATTCTCCAAAATGAGTGCCAAGTTGTTACATATCTCTGCTTTATATAGAAAAAGAAATATTAGAAGTGCTGAAAGTGACATAATGCTAGAGTAAGAACCTGATTGGCAGATGACAAATGTTGGACACCCACAAAAACATTATTCTTTTTCATTTCAGTACTCTTCAAAGTTCTAAAAATGATGCTTCAATCCAGCAGAAATGAAACATGAACTTCTGCACTTGGAGTGAGAAATTTTGCTTTTTTTAGTATTGGTATAAACTGTATTTTTCAATTCCATTTTCAATTATAGAGATACTTAAAGCACCATATAAAGACACTGTATGATCAAGGAGCTATGAGAGAACAAAAAAAATGCTTATGTTTGGTTATGATGATGTCACAAGACAAGCACTGAAGACACTACTCTGATGCTTGGGGAGATTTTGTTTTATAATTTATCTATGCAAAGAAATTAAGTACTGATGCATTCATCTGTTTTCATTATTCTGGTTATGATAAGATTACTAAGTGATGCCCAGAGTAGTGAAAAGTGACACAATAACCAAAGGAAACTCTGGAAAATGTATACTTAAAATGACAAGTACACTTAGCCTAGTAAATTCTTAACCCTTCTGCTTCCCTTCTCTCTGACCAGTTGTTTCTGCTGATGTGTCAGTGAGAAGAATACTGATTTTATCAGTGCCTCAAAGTGTGCTAATTACCTAATTTCTAAGAAATGTTATATTATGACTGGCAACAGCTCTGTAGCATCTACTCAGCAGCAATTTCTTGGCAGAGTTCTTGATACATGTAATTAGCATTTCCTCTCATTATAAATAATTGGTCCTCATTTTCTACTAATTCTTTTTCTAGGTTACTGATATATTTCCAATAACAATAGACAAACCTGAGCAAACTGGGAGCATCTTTCTTATGAGGAGAAACTGTGGAAGCTGGGCCTGTTTAGTCCAGAAAAGAAGACTGAGAGGGGGTCTCATTAATGCATATAAATATCTCAAAGGAGGGTGTCAAGNAGCTGAATTGTTGGGCTGAGGCAAGTTATGAGGTTCAATAAGTTAACAACAACCCCATGCAGTGCTACAGGTTTGGAACAGAGAAGCTGGAAAGCTGCTCAGAGGAAAAGGACCTGGGGGTGCTGGTCAGCATTGGCTGAACATGGTTCAGCATGTGTCCAGGTGGCCAAGAAGGCCAATGGCATCCTGGCCTGTATCAGCAAAGGTGTGACCAGCAGGACCAGGGCAGTGATTGTTCCCTCTGTACTCAGCACTGGTGAGGCTGCACCTCAAATCCTGTGTTTAATTTTGGGTCCCTCACTGCACAAAGAACATTGAGATGCTGGAGTGTGTTCAAAGAAGGGCAACAGAGCTGGGGAGGGGTCTGGAGCACAAGTCTTATGACGAGCAGCTGAAGGAGCTGGAGTTGTTTAGCCTGGAGAAAAGAAGATTCAGGGGGAACAGCCACCTGAAATGAGGTTGTAAGAAGGTGGGGTTTGGTCTCTTATCCTAAGTAACAGATAACAGGGCAAGAGGAAGCAGCCTCAAGCTGCATCGGAGGAGGTTTAGACTGGGTATTAGGAAATTTTTTTTCACTGAAAGGGTTGTCAAACTTTGAACCAGGCTGCTCAGGGAAGTGGTAGAGTCACCATCCCTGGAGATATTTAAAAGACATGTAGATGTGGCACTTACAGACCTGGTTTAGTGGTGGACTTGGCAGTGCTGGTTTAACAGTCGGATTTGATGATCTTAGAGGTCTTATCCAACCTAAATGATTCTATGATCCTATGCTCCTAAGATGAATACTCCAAAGGTCGGGAGAAATACTGCAGAATATACACACCCATTCTCCAAAATGAGTGCCAAGTTGTTACATATCTCTGCTTTATATAGAAAAAGAAATATTAGAAGTGCTGAAAGTGACATAATGCTAGAGTAAGAACCTGATTGGCAGATGACAAATGTTGGACACCCACAAAAACATTATTCTTTTTCATTTCAGTACTCTTCAAAGTTCTAAAAATGATGCTTCAATCCAGCAGAAATGAAACATGAACTTCTGCACTTGGAGTGAGAAATTTTGCTTTTTTTAGTATTGGTATAAACTGTATTTTTCAATTCCATTTTCAATTATAGAGATACTTAAAGCACCATATAAAGACACTGTATGATCAAGGAGCTATGAGAGAACAAAAAAAATGCTTATGTTTGGTTATGATGATGTCACAAGACAAGCACTGAAGACACTACTCTGATGCTTGGGGAGATTTTGTTTTATAATTTATCTATGCAAAGAAATTAAGTACTGATGCATTCATCTGTTTTCATTATTCTGGTTATGATAAGATTACTAAGTGATGCCCAGAGTAGTGAAAAGTGACACAATAACCAAAGGAAACTCTGGAAAATGTATACTTAAAATGACAAGTACACTTAGCCTAGTAAATTCTTAACCCTTCTGCTTCCCTTCTCTCTGACCAGTTGTTTCTGCTGATGTGTCAGTGAGAAGAATACTGATTTTATCAGTGCCTCAAAGTGTGCTAATTACCTAATTTCTAAGAAATGTTATATTATGACTGGCAACAGCTCTGTAGCATCTACTCAGCAGCAATTTCTTGGCAGAGTTCTTGATACATGTAATTAGCATTTCCTCTCATTATAAATAATTGGTCCTCATTTTCTACTAATTCTTTTTCTAGGTTACTGATATATTTCCAATAACAATAGACAAACCTGAGCAAACTGGGAGCATCTTTCTTATGAGGAGAAACTGTGGAAGCTGGGCCTGTTTAGTCCAGAAAAGAAGACTGAGAGGGGGTCTCATTAATGCATATAAATATCTCAAAGGAGGGTGTCAAGAGGATGGTGTCAGACTTTGCACTGGTGCTCAGCAACAGGACAAGGAGTAATGGCCATAAACTAAAACACAAAAGTTCCACATCAACATGAGGAAGAACTTCTTTACAGAGGGTGGCTGAACACTGGAACAGGCTGCCCAGTGGAGTCTCTCTCTCTGGAGATATTCAAAGCCCATCTGGACCGCTCCTGTGTATCCTGCTCCTGGTGACCCTGCCTTGGCAGGGGAGTTGGACCAGGTGATCTCCAGAGGCCACTTCCAACCCTAACAATTCTGTGAAATTGCTACATGAGACTTCCATATGCTGATTTTGTTACTGTTGTCACCCAATCCTGTGCCATTGGATACACAGTATACTAAGGATATTAATGTTTGTGTTTGGTGAAAGTTATATTTTAAACTTCTTTAGAAAAAAATGTATAATGCTGAGAATGTAATCATCCATATCATACGTATTCTATCTTCTTCGTTTGAAGCTTTTATCTTTGGTACAATTTGAAATATTGGATAGGATTCAGTTCAAGATGAAGCCACCAAAAGTACTGTCTAAATAGGCTAAGTGCTTAAACCTCCAGTGTAATTAACAAAGATATAGTCAATACAGTCAATGATGTTGAGAGTTACTCAAGCAACCTTCCAGGGTGTGTCTGATGTGATGCAAGATTTCATCATTTAGTATGTCAAAAGGCACAAATACTCTTAAGTTCCATGGCTTCTTAAGCCCCTCATATATGTGAAGCAGACATCTCAAGTGTCTGAGCATCTTAAATGAAACTAGAAGTCAATGCCTAGGCAAAGGAAAATCTACTTCAGTAAGCTGAAATTGTTTCTAGGCTCTACTGTTCTTCAGTTGCCATTATTTTTTCAGGAGCTTGGATATGTCTTTGGCAGCTATAGTTAGTTGTTATAATATTAAAATTACAACTACCATTATAGGCCTGGGTGACTTGTGATTTCAAACTTCATCTACAACAGTGCTGTAGTTTATAACATTTCTGTCACCATACTGCCAGAAGGATGTGGATACTCCCAATGCATTCTTGAATGAATAATTTGTTTCCTATTCTCACTTCACTCTGTGCTAAAAAGGCCTTTTTTTTGTTCTTGAAATACAAAATACAGCAGAAAATTTGCCTATTTTCCCAGAATGATCCAAAGGAAGAAGTAGATTTGTAGTCTGGGACCTGGCAGAGCTCAGGTTAAGGTACTGCTCTCCACATTACTCTTGTCTCTGTATGATGGCTCTTGATATGATGAAGTATCAAAAAAATACCAAGGGAGGAATATGAATGTGTGAGGTTTTTTGAACTTTACTGTACTTGGAGATACAGGACAAGAAAAAAAACCACACATTTTAGACTTCAACTGTCTACCACTACAGATATAGTATCTGTGTCTGTGCGAGTGTCTGCCACTACAGATACAATATCAAAAGTATCTCAAATCTCACAGATTTTTCAAGTTATTCAGAAGTAAAATAAATTATAATAAATATTTCAAGCTTAACTGCCTAATGTTAGCAATCAGCATAAAATTATTTTTCTGTAAATATGCTATTCTTAAATTAAAACAATTCAGCCTTTATAAATTCATAATTCATTTAATAAAATAAATGTTACTCACCATGATGAAGTTCATCCTACTTTGTTAAGCAATCGGTAATCACCCATTACTCAGAAATTCAGAATTTATAGTCTTAATTAAAGGAATACACTGCAGAAGAACCACGACTATTTTGAGTCATCACTTTTATTGTGCAATGAAAGTAAAGATGCTGCTTTTAATGAACTTATATCCTGTTCTTTTTGACCCGTGCCTTTGTACAGCCTATGGCCCAGACAAAATCTAGATCTTATGCTAATGTTATAGTGCCATTTCTCCTTTTTCTCCTATGCATAAACACTGGTTCTGTGAAAATGGAGATATTTTCTAGTCCATTTCCTAGAACTGAGTCTTTCAGAAGATAAACTGAGTTATTTTTCTTTCTTAGTTTCTTCTACATTCTTTCTCACTCTTGATTGTATAACTTTTCTCTCTGGTAACATTTGCCGACATTAAGTACAAGAGTTATTGTCCTTTATTTTTTTTCCAGGCTGCTCAGTAACCGTGTTGTGGCCATCTTGGCTGGCACATTCTGTTCTTAATTAGGTTTACAGATATTTTGATTCATTCAAAGTCTCACTAATGCTCTGTCTCTGGCCCGTAATGGTCTTTTATCACACGTCTGATTGTTTGCTTTGTCTTTTTGGAGATGGTTGAAGAGTCAGGAAATAGCTCTTTTTGTGTATGTTGCAGATGGTTCCATCCACTTCTCATTTTTTCTTCTTGCAGATGTCTTTGATGTGTTTTTTCTTCATTCCTCTTTGTTTTAGACATTCCTCTCCTTGGCACAGACCTTCATGAGAACTTTAGTGTGGCTTCATTTGTTTTGCTTGCCAAATTTCACTGCATATCTGGTGATTGACTCTTTTGGAAGAAAAGTGAATGCAAATGCACATGTGATTGTCTTTGCTATCTTACTTGTCAAGCCTGAGAGTTACTATCACTCTCTCACTATTTGCAACTCCTTCTTGACCACTGACCAGTACAACACACTTAGGTTGAGACACCGTCATGCTCTAAGGCCTTTCACATTCACAATACACTTTATGTGATAATGCTTATTAGCATTGCTTATAACCTTTTTTTTTTTTTTTTACATTTAGGTGAATAGTTGCACTGCCTGCCTTTTGACACGAAACAAATAATTAGACAGTAAGGAAAATAAAAGGATTTTCTCATAAAGTGTTGTTTGTAAGGAAGTACAGCTCGGTTTTACAGATGTGAAAGCTATGGCTATTTCACATTTGCTTGTATATCCTTGCTGTTCTATATAGTGCCATACATAGTATCATAAGAGCCTCCAAGTGCTGCCATGAGATGAGTATGAGGAAATAATTATAGCAATCTAAAATGTGACTAACTAGTAAAATCTACCCTCTGAACTTCCTGACATGTTAAGCTGGTGTCTTCCCTTTGATAACTTTTTGTAGCTCAGATGAAAGCAAAGGACCTGCAGCAATTCAAAGGAGCTGAGTATTCTTATTGTATTCAAACAATGGGAAGACAGTTCCTGACATTAACGCGAAAGAATTCGAACTTCATTTCAGAAGAAAGAAAATTGAATGAAACTAATCAACCAACATCTAGTCTTGCAAGGTCAAATTATGTCTTCAAGTTTCTTGTATAATCATGCAAAGGAATACCTGCAGCTTAACTGGCAGTTTTGGACAGGCTGGGTATACATATAGTAATGTAACTAATTATGACACTTTATATTTAACACCTTTCATCACAAAGTACACTATCAAACACTAGTCATTTGATCCTTATGACATGTCTGCAGAAGACTATTATACTGTTGTAGAGATTGCACACAGAGATTAAATGGTTTGGGTTAGGCCACACAGCAAGTGAGTAGCAGAGCCAAAAGGAGAGCGTGAGCGTTGGCTTCCAGCCCTGCACTCCAACTACTGGACTGCACTTCCTTAATACTTAAATCCCATATTGCTTCTCTAACAGAGCTACTGAAACTTTTGAGCACTCGCTAGTTTTGGTGTAATATCAAACCTGTAGTGTTTCTCTCTCCTAGCTCCTTTACGATGTCACAAATTACTGCAATTACACTTTTAAGGCTCTCATCTCACAGGCTGCCCCAGGTCGCCCAGCCCTGGTGGGGGGTCAGCCTGACATTGTGTAGCTCCCATACGCTGTCCCCAGCACACAATTGCTGGCTGCTGCTGCTTCTCTGCTCGCTTTCGTCATGCCCTCAGCGCTAATGCCCTTAGCTCTGCTGTGTGAGTGGCTGGACCATTCTGTGCTTAAATAATTCCAGCTATAGGCTAGCTAACGGGAAACAGATGTCTCCCTGGCACTGGCGGCAGCTTTCTGTCCTGCCGCTCCCGTAGCTTCTCACTGGCAGACGTTCAGGTAACTGCTTTGGGACAGCCACGGCCGCCCGCCGCTCTGCCTGTGCCTCGGAGGGCGAGGGAGGAGGAGGAGGGGGCGAGCGGAGGGCGGAGCAGCCCTCGGGCAGCTGCCCTGCCGGCGATGGATGGAGCAGGGCCGCTCGCCCCGCTGCCCCTCGCCCGGCGGGGCCCGGGGACACCGCGCTGCTGGGACGGGTCGGGTCGGGCCGGCCCGGGCCCGGGGCTCGGCGTTGCACGGGTTCCGTTTCCTGTGACCGGGACAACAAACTCACTTTTGCAAAACTCTGCGCTCCACGCTGCGCCGTGGGGGCTCGTGGAGCTGCGTGGAACAGCGATTCCCGAGCCAGCATGATACTCGGGAAATGAGGGGAAAATGCCAAGAAGGGGGGGAAAAAAAAGAAAAAAAAAAGGTAGGAAATGCCGAATAGAGAGCCTTGCACGCTGTCTCTTTGTGCTACAGCAGCCGGGGGTGTGACTGAGTCCCCAAAGCACCCACCCTCCGGGGTGCCACCCAATGGCTGCCGTGTGCTCGGCACAGCCCCTCCCGCCCGCCGCGGCTGAGCGGGACCCGCCGGGACACTGCCCGGTCTGGCTCACACGGGCTCTAACATATAAAGGCTGTCAGCAGCAGCTCTGGCCAGGAGCTTCACAACCAGCACAGTTTTGTTCTTTGGGGGGTTGTAATAAGAGACACTTCTTCACAAAGGTTCATATCATCACATAGGAGAGTGCTATATATACTGGGAGAACAATAGACTGTGTTCTTTTTTTCTTGGTATTATCCAGAGGTAAGCCATTCAGCTCCATAAGTTTGCTTTGCATGCAGTTTTATCGATGCTCATCACATTTTGCCGGACTTAAGATCTGAATGCTATTTCTAAGATGTCCTGCTTTCATGCTGTATATATTTTCTTTTGCCTACTGGTTTATCTCTGCCACATTGTGTCAAAACAGCCCATGCCTATGGGATAGGCATAACCTAGGATGCATTTTTAATTTTCAGTGGAAAACATGATGTGAAGTTTCTTGCAGTCTCCCCATTTAAGATTATTGTGTGGTTTGTGGACTGATCGGGTGTGATAACACTGTCACTGTTTCAGCAATACTGCTAGCTCTGACCATGTAGTTAATAGTATAATGATACTGCATTTGGTCTGTTGTAGTAAGACCATCATCACTTAATACAGTTACTGAAAATTGCTCAGCAACACGTGCTCTGCCTGGATTGTTTTTATGATTGAGCTGACAGAATGATTTCTTTTGTCACAGCCTGCCAGTTCACTTTGTCTTGCTACCCAGATATACAGAATCACATCTTTGATATCTTCTCTTCTACAGATTTGCTTTCTGCTGCCCTGACTTAAAGCAGAGTACCTCTGTGGCCTGTCTCCTTTGGCCCCAAAATGACAGTAATTGCTGCAATCAGTTGTACTCTCTTATTTTCCATTCTCTGTGAAACAAGTGCATTAGTGTTACCCAACTCCACTGACCTATTCCTGTCAGACAATAATTTCACTGACATCGAGACGGCTTTGGCAGCTCATCTGGACTCAGCAAAAATTCCCAAAGCCAGGCGGAAGCGCTACATTTCACAGAATGACATGATTGCCATTCTTGATTATCATAATCAAGTCAGAGGCAAAGTCTTCCCACCTGCTTCCAACATGGAATATATGGTAAGTGAACTGTTTATTTTCAGAGTAAAACAAACTGTAAATCAGTGATCTGATTTTTCTTAAACAAATTTTAATGGTTTAGTTAACTAAATAAATGTTTTTGATCTATTATTGCTTGCTATAATGTTCTGTCCTTACGTTTTTCAAGCTGCATGAACTTCAGCTAGCAAAAGATAAATACTGAACTCTGAACCTCTTACTTGCCCTGTTCAATTTTCATTTCCATGTGTAGTCCCAATGAAGTAAATGGAATGGTGAGTTGCTTTTGGCCTGGGGAATAATATGTGATCACATGTAAACCAAAGTGTGTAAAGTGCTTATCATTAGCCCCATTGTTTTTGTGGAGTACACTGAAAGTTGCTGCCCTGATATGGGCAAAAAGGTACCCAATGACCATTTCTAATTTCTTTCACACATAGTATATATGGAAGAATTATGGTAAGTTTGTGTTTGCAGAGTAATTCATCTGATGCTCTGTTTGTCTTCTGTTCATGTGTTTTACTTACTGCATATTGTTTGAGTACACCTAATACCTTTATCTTTCCGTCAAATACAATGCTGCTTTTTAATGTTTCTCTAGTATGTAGGATTTCAGTGTGCTCAAAAAAAGTATGTGGCAGGCACATTTTCCCCTTATTGGAAAACACTTATAGGAAATATCTGTTCCTGCAGGTGTGATAAAAGTTACACATTCACTGCGTACTGTGATGATCTCATGCTTAGCACTACTGGCTAAAGCAGTGTTTGCTACTTTGTGTTCCAACTTTGCATGCATGCATAATGTGGGCCTCTAATATTAAACACAGGTTGTCCAACAGTTTTATTTTTACATTGCAGTTAAGGTATTCACACTGTTTTGAAAGTACAGACAAGTTGTGTCAGCACCATAATAAATGCTTAAAGTCACTGAGTTTCTCATATGACAACAGACAGTTAATAGGTTTGAGAAACAGGACACCATTAGCTTGACATAAAAAGGGGATATCAGTAAGAACAGCTCCTCCTTTGTAGCAGCTAATGACTAACAATTTGGACATGTTTCTGTCACAGATGTTACCTAAATCTGGATTTGATCATATAATCTGTTCAGCACATCCCAGCAGCACCTCAGAATGCTGAGTGCACTCAGAATATTGCAGGATGAAGACTATAGGCTGAATTTGAAGTCTGGTTATGTGGTAAGGTCAGAGACAGAAAAACCAGAGAGGTCAGAAGTCAAGCTCAGTCATCATTTTCGTTGCTGTGCTCTCCACTGATGTTTCCTTTGATTCTGCATAAATAAACTTTGTTGTAATGTCTGAGGGAATGGCAACCTACCGTACCCTTCCTTGGCTTGTGTGTTTTAGAAATGTGTTCCTGCAGTTTGCTTAAGTGAAGCCAGCACCCTGTCATATTCCCAAGGGTTTTGTAAGTGCAGTGTTCTTAGCCTGTTCAGTAAAAAACCCTTGAAAATAGAAAGCAAGCTTCCCGGGTTAAATCTATTTCAATGAATTCGTATACATAAACTGCCAAGATTTTATCTGTATTGGTGGGTATTCTGCTGCAGCTTTGCTGCAACATGGATACAAAATCAAGGTTGAAGTCATGCTCTTTACAGCTGGCATACTGTTCTTTTCCTTGCCTTTCTTACTATTGCTTTTGCCAGTAGCAACCAGCCATAGGATATACCTGTGCTGCCAGCAGCATCAGCCCCGTCAGTACTCTCAAGTGCAAGGACCAAAGGCTTTCTTTTACATTTGGTTTTCTAGTCTGAAAGTACTGTGTGACTTCATGCTGCAGAATTCAGATCAGCACCTCAAACTATGTAGATAATGATCCAGAGTGCAACTTGAGCTTGAATCCCCAAGTGGCCACCAGTTCTCTTTCAAAATTGTGTTAGTCTGTGTGTGTCCCATGTAACTAAAGAGCAAAAAATGCTCAGTGAGCAACATCACATATGGTGTGCTCTGCCATCTGCATTGTGGTCATGGCACCATCTCTGGAACTTCTTACCTCTGTGACTACAGAAGGATTTTGGTAGGGAGGCCTTGAAGATGACATGGTGCTGTAAGCCATACCAAGGCTGGAAACACCATTATCAGTAATTGAGTTTGTCCTTTCTTTGGGCTCTGAATAATTTCAGTGTGCAGCACAGCATCTGTTATATCTTACAGGGACATGAAGTTGCTGCTGCTATATAGGAACATGTTATTTTTCTCAATACTTATTTTCATAAATAAGACAATGAGCATATTGTCATTACCAGCAGACAATGTGCATTTGTACTTGAAAGAACCTTACAGAATGTGTGTTCCTTTCCTGAATACTATGGAAAAGTGTGGGGATAGGGAAGAAAATGGCCTATCCCATTTTCCCTCACAATGACTAAAACGGATGTCACATGTTACAGAGCTGGAATTGCTTACAGATGCAGTAGGTTGTGGAAATCTATTGAAAGTGTGTTGAAGTAGAGAAAAACTAAGCAGTTTTGAAGCACAAGAAAAGATACTTTTTCATCTCTTCTCTGTTCACAGTCATAGTAATAGTGTTTTGTTGTTTTTTCCTAATTCTTTTAGGGGCTGTTCTTCTCATTAATTGCTGTATCACATTCTCACTTCCATGCAGTGCCATTTGCTTTCATTCACTTCCCTGGTGAAAATAAAAGCCCTTCAGGGTTTGGCTGCATGGTTTGGTTCTTGTGATTCCAGTTCTCCACAACCAACCTTTTTTGGAGCTTTTCTAGTTGACACATTCTGTTCCTCTCCTTGATACAGTCTTCTTCTCACATATGCAGTGCAGGTATAGATACTTCACACTCCTTGGGTGTTATTCTCTGTGCCTAGAAAATTTATGTACTGTAGGACTTTGGATGAGAGGTCTTGAAGAACAGCTTTGAATACACATGGATTAGGCAGGGGAAGTTGAGATAGGCAGAGCTGGTTAGTGTTTTGGGAGAGGTGGGTCTGAGTGCTGCCCCAGCCTGTTCTATGCAGCACCCCATGAAAGTGGGCAGCTGGGAAGGCAGGCACGGTGGGACGCATTGTATCAGTCCCCAGTGAAAGAAACTGGTGTGTCTTATGCCAGTTACACTTTGGGTGCCAATGTCCCACCAGAAAGATTTACCAATGTGTTAGACTTCAAAGTTGTCCTTCTTTTGGTTCTGGTTCTGGAGCTGCTGATGCCTTCAACTGGAAGTTTTTCTACAGGTACAAATGTAGTCGGTGTGTATGTGAAGGAAAATGAAAGAGAAAGAAAACAAGAGCTTCCAGGCCTATAATGCAGAATTAATGAGTCCTTTTTTAAATTTGGATCTTTTCCTTCCTCAACCTAAGACAGTCTTTTCTTGTGCTCTAAAAGCTGAGAGCATACCTGCAGAATGAAAAATGACCCCATACTTTTGGCCTGACAAAGGGTGAAAATAATCTACTTGTCTTTGTGTATTTTTTGTGGAGAAAGCAGAAAGATTCCATAAAATTCATGATTCAGAAAAAGTGAGACACAGAGTTGCCAGCAGCTGTCTAGTGTGAAAAGTATATACATCTGTAGATCCTGTGAAAGCATGTGAACAAAGAAATCTCTTTTTCTAAATGCTAATTCTGTACTATAGAGACCTGTGTTGCCTTTCTGGGACATCTCAGCTACTTGGTAGGCCAGTAAATATTTGCAAGATGTTGCCAGCTGAAATTTGAGTCTCCTGAAATGTCTTGTAGTGTGCATTGGTACTATCCTTAGACTTCCAAAACATTTATTCATGAAATATCTGTTCCTATGAGAATCAGAAGTTATTTTTTACCTTCCCTACAGTCATCTTCACTTGAGGCCAGTTTCTTCAAAGTCTGTAAGATCTTTATTGTAATCCCACATCACTGTGTTTGTGCAGAAGCTGGTCGAGCAGGTGCTCACATACAGACAGCTCTTTACAGCTTTGTGTGCAGAAGCAGTAACTGGTATCAGTGGGCCTTGATGAGCACTGAACACCACCCTCCATGGCATTCCCACGCAAAGTGGGAAAAATCTGTTTTATTCAAGAGTACTCTAAGGTGATCTGAACTTGCTGAAAAGCCATAGCAAAAGACAAGCTGTGGGTAGTTTCACTGCTGGCTCTGCAAGGATGGGTCCTGAGCCCAGTATGGATCAACATAGTTATTAGTGGACTGGGAGTAGGATGTCTGAAGTATAATAGAGGGGTCAGGATTGAATACTGAAAAACATCTTTGTGGAATGCTGTCTGAAGATTTTAAGTGCAAAAAGTGCTCTAGATAAACTTGAGCCTGCTAATGCACCAAGGATGTTCAGACACTGTTACAATTCTTTTTTTGTTCAGTGATCTGTTACTGCATTTTTATATTTGGGAAAATCTGCCCTCAGTTGAACTTTGTCACTTTGACTGACTTTGTAGAACTCAAAGTAGTAAAATGTTTCCAGACTAGCCTGAATTGGTTTAGGAATTATTCAGGAATTATTTCATGTTTCTCATGAGCTGATGGCAGAGGAAGAGAATGGAGAATCTCAGCATATTAATCTGTGGTAAATCCACATAAAAGACCATGATAGGCTAAATGGAGGAAACACCCTATTGTTGTAGAAGAAAAGAAATTGTGTTCCAAAAGAAGCTCCTGTAGTCCTGTGAAGGAGTCCATGTGTGTCATGCTGGAAATCTATGCACTCTGTGTGGCCCAGGAATGACTGTCTTGCTGAGGTGATGTATTTGGACACTTCCTGTCCCAGAAAATTTGCAGGTAACTTCCAAAGTCAGATCAGAGAAGCAAGGTATAGCCCAGTTAGCGCTCACAAATGCAAATTACTGCTTTATTATTTCATTTCTAAATTTGAAAGCCTTGATAAAATTCTTTTGCTGTCAAGGTGATCTTAAAAATATTCTCTGAATGTGCAGTAATTGATGGGTAAGACAAAGTCAAAAAAACCCCAACAAATCTACTTCAGGTTTTCCAAAGTCCTTCTTAATACCTAAAGCTTTTTGTATGGACATGGAAAGAGCGGGTTAGGTTTTCTTTCCATTTCTGATGAATAAACTGCTNTCAGTGTGGTTTCTTACAGAGCATTCTAAATCTTTAAGGACATTTTGTTCTTGAGTCATTTGCCCTGGCTTATTTACATGGTCCCACTGAAATCATACATGTCTGTGAGTAAGGGTTGCAGGGCTAGTTCCTTCAAGATTTATGTCTAATGAGTTGGATAGAGTCTCTTAATTCATGTACTTTATCCCTGGCCTGTTGCAGGACTTCCTTCTGCATTACATACATATGGTTTTCATCTTGTCTACTCCTGAACACATATAGTGATGCTGTCTCAGTCACATCTCTTGGCAAATATTTTACCTTAGGAATAGAAATTATTTCCAAATGTCTAACCTAAATATTTCCCTCTAAACCTCAGATAATTAATCTTTATATGCATTTTCAAACTGCCAATAGAATTTCTATCCTTTTTCATTTCAAAAATTACGCATTTACTGGCAGTTTTCTTGGCATTAAGATGCCTATTATCTTTCCCTAATTTGCATGTGCATGTCATTACAATACTTCTGCATATTGGATCAAAGTACAGTTGCACTCCATTTACAGTTCCTTTGCTAAATTAGTGAACAAGACCCTTAGATGTCAAAGAAGATTAGGCCCATCAGTTTAACTGTGCATGTCTAAAGACCCAACTGCCATAATGCAATGAAGAATTAACTGTAGAAGTTACTGGCAGCCTACATTTTCCATTGAGTAGCCCTGTTCCCTTAAATCCTGTATACATAGTGAAGTTTGAAATAAAGTAGCCAGATGACGAGTCAGGGTACAAAGTTCTTAATATGCTTTTTGTCATGCCAGGGCACAAAATAAATGTAAGTATGGTCCACCTCAGTTTTCTGGTAGATGAGAGCTCAAGGTGCTTTGAGGTTCCCCAGTGTGGGCCTCATATCCCAGTCTGCCATAGCTTTTAGCTTGCTCTATGCTGGGAATTCACAAGTGAGGTAAGAACAAATGAGAAGGGGTACAAAGGTGGAATGTGTTCAATGGTTCCAGTTTATGCCTCCTACCACTTGTTTTACTGTTTAGCCAATTGAGTACATCCCTTCTGCCTAGTACCATAACCCAGCACCAGGAGTGTCTGAAGATCATGGACAAATGAATTCTGGAATAGTGATCCTCTCAGAAAATTAAAAAAATATGGAAGGAACTGATGTGGTTCACATGGTTACAGTTAATGAGGTCTGTCTGCATCACAGCCTGGAAAGGAAGCAGTTGTTTCACAGCATTCTCAGCCTTTTTTCTGCAGTGGAGGCGCAACATGGCAACTGACAGTGAGCTGAGAGAAAGCAGGAGTAAATGGAGCTCACTTTCTGCTGATTTTGGCATAATAGTTACCTGACTCTCTTTTGCCTCACAGGTGAGTTTAGCCACTTAGGTATTTCCTAATGCAGCACTGTCAATAATGCAGCACTGAACTACTTGGCTATCACTCAGGTGTAGGATGTTGCCTGTTTTTCCAGCAGTTTCACTGACTAGGAAAGCCTGTTCAGTCTCAGTAACTGGTGATCATCTAGGGTCAAATCCAAGTGGATGTTACTGATAAGAAGTACAAAGGCCATCTGTTATGTTCAGAGTGAATGATAGAAGACCTGTTCAAGAGTTGAATGGAAAAGACCCTTCCTGGAAAGCATTACTTGAAAAAATCTGAAAAACTTCCCCAGAAATGCTTTCTTGATAAATTCTGTGGAAAAAAATGACTGTGTTAAAATTGCTTTGGTGCTAGCGCTCTGTTCCAATGTTTTATGCATAACAATTTTAAAACATCCATCTTGATGGTGTTTTAGAAAAGAATATTTACATTATTTAAATTTAGTATTAGCAGAAAGCCTTCTAGGAGTTTAAACAAACAAAAAACAACTTAGTAAAGTCTCAGATAGAAAAGCAGCCTGCCCAGAGCCCTTGGAATTAGACATTCCTTTATTATTAAATGTAGCACCTCTTGAACTTCTTGGCTAAAAACAGAGACAGGGCATTTTTTCACAAGAATCTTAATCCAAAGTACACAGTACTTTGTTTCATACATGAATGGAGATGATAGTAACCTTAAACCTCTCAAGATTTTTGTCCTCTTTGTATACCTGAAAAGATTAATAGTCTATCACAGGTCTGTGAAAATGTGTATCCTAGAGGCACCAAAAGATGAAAGCCCCAGGATAGCTCCTTGCTTGCTTTTTGTGCACAGAGTCCTGTTTTCAGCTCAGGTGCCTCCATGTATGAATGCATCTGCAGGTGCCCTGGGATGGGGTTTGAGGTCTATTTTAATGAAACTGAGAATGAGCTGGTTTTGCACATCTATCTATCTGTCAGTGATATCTGTTAATCTGTGTCAAGAGAAAGAATCTTAAATTGAGCTTTCTTCTTCTGAGAATAAAGAACTATTGTTCTTACTCTTTATTCTGCAGAAAGAAGAAGCTTCTATGTGTTTTCTTTAGTGTCATGCTGCCATATCTTTCAGCTAGAGCTACTTAGAAAATAGTAAGTATTTTCTTTGAAAACTTTTAAAGAAATTAAGAACATTTTTCTTTTAATGAAAAGCTTCAGTGGTTAGTAACAAAGAAAAGTAAAAAGCAGATTTTTTTTCTGCAGATACAGAAAATGAAACACCACAAAACAAATACATTTTCATTCACATTTTGTGTTTCTAAGAAAATAAGATTTGTTCTCATGATATTTAAAATGACAGAGGTCAGACACGCTCCTTTTCAGACTTCTAACCAATTGTCAGGGTGACATGGATCTAGGGTTTTGTCCTTTTTGTTACCACTTCTAAGATAAGCTGTTGCCAATTAAAATATGTCTTGCAGTAGGTTAGAAAAGCACTGTCTATTTCAAGATATATAGCTGTGATATTTAACTTTTCCAAAAGCTAAACAAATAATAGCATGTCAGAGAAGCTTATTGTTGTTAAATCTGACAGCGTACCAATTTTCTTTATTTCTTGTTGTTTAAAAGCCTGATGCCAAACATGAAAAGAAATGCAGATAAACTTGAGAAGAAAAAAATTGACTACCAACAGTGGTAAAGCTTCAAATGATAGCACTTTGTGTTTGCACCACATAGACACCCAGGAATATAAACTCCTATGTAAAACAGAGACTTGAATTTTCATAAGAAAAGTATTTCTGGCAATGAGGTTTCTTGGCAATTTGTCTGGTGATGCCCTGATTAAGCCAGACCTAATACTGAGCTCTTGAGAAGTGTGACTCATATGTTAGGAGGTTTGGATATATGAGAGTAAATTTACTATAAAACACTGCACAGTTTTACTTTGAGTTGCAGTGGATTGTTGGACAAGCAGCTTGATGTATTAACCCTCTGTTTATTTGCAAAAGAATGATGTACATAACTGCAATTCCCATCAATATGTTTTTCTCTAGGGGTTAGACTGGCAATTTTCGCTGTAAACATTCTAATTATGCATGTGAGAAAGTACCTGCATGTGTGGTAGACACCAATTACAATATGCATAGAAAAATTTCTAACAGGTGGCTGTTGAGAATAAAAAAAAAAGAAAAAATTAGAGAGTGAGAATCTAGAATCCAAATGATCTCAGAGCGCAAATAAATATCTAAAGTTTGAGACATCTCTCTGTAGGTTCCAATGAGCTCATGTGTTTTCATCACACAGTATGTATTGAAGAAAATGAGAGCAGAAAGACGAGGCTCTTTCAGTCATTCTGCTGTAAAACTTGCAGACAGAAGGGCTGTTGGGTTGTTTAACTAAGCTTTCTGCCAGATTTGGGGTAGTGGACATGGTGGGGGGTCCTACAGAAAGTTTGTAGACCTGAAAATACTACAGGTCTGACTGTATGAAAAAGAAGGGGAGCACAGGACTCCGTGTGTGCTGCGCGCTGCTGAGGGATTTGAGACAGCCACTGCACGCGCGGGTGGTGTGAGCGGTGCGAGGCTGAGTGACCCGTGAGGACAGGACCTGACCTGTGTGTTGGAGGGTAGCAGCCACATCTGCTCATCCCCTCTGGGACTTGCACGAGCAGCTGTGGAATGCAGCTGCACAGATGGACTGGACACGTTGGGTTTCATCCCTTTGATTCAGTGTTTTTCTCAGAGGAAGAAATTAAGTTAAGGTCTTCTTTCTCGCTTGCTGCCATTCTGGAAGTGAGAGATTTTGATCTTCAACTATGCAAACAAAGAGGAGCCAGGGGCTACTGGAGAGTAAAATAATAGGTTTGAGGTGGAAAGGCCAATGAATCCACAGGAAACACATATATAAATGAAAAATAAGATGCCAAGACTGGAAAACAAATTGCCACTTTTTATTGCTTCAAAATGTTGCAGTGTTGCCATGCAACTCTTCTTCAAATTGCAAATCCCAGTGTTTCATTTGTCATCTCTTCATGTAACTGCACTTGTGTAAAGAAGCTGTTGCAGAAGGGAGTGGTTAAAACAGTGGACTTCACCTGTTTGCTCTGGATTTGTGTTCACATCTCTACCCAGTGTTTGTCACTTCAGCTGTACAGTTGGTGGCAGCCAGCTGAGAGTTTGGCCACACCAGCTGTCCTGGCATTATGGGCAGCAGCCCTGACTCAGGGAATTCTTGGGAAGGTAGTGAGTGACCAGGGTGTGTATATTTTGCTTAAAGTACTTGTTTTACTATTGAGAAATATGCATAGTATTATCTTAGCTGATATGTCATTTTAAAGAAAAGTGCAACAAACAAACCAATCACAAACAGTGAGTCACTGAGGGCTGCTACTCATATTTAATATCCAGAGCAATGCTCTGCTGAGGTTCTCTTGTGCTCTTATGCAAGTTAGGAGAGCTTCCCTGGTACTGGCAATAAAAATGAGCTGGGAAAGATTAAAGATCATGGTGGAAAAAGGAAAATAAAAACACAGGTTTGGATTGCTTGAGTGTTTCACAGTGATCATTAGCAGACTCCCTGGGCTACCAGGTAAAAAACATCTTTATGGACTCCACAATTAGTGTGCTTCTTCTATCTCACAATCTGTCTGCTGGTGCTATCAGGGAAGGAGCACTCCTACTTACCACATTTTTTTCATATGTTCTTTGTGACAATGAGGGCTGTAAATTTAAGTGCTTCTAAAAACATCCAGTTTACGCACAGATATCTACACAGAATTGGAAAATAATTAATACAGTGTATAACTGTGTATTCTGTTCCCTTTGTATTTAGATCACGAATTCTTGCTATGTGTTGCTACTAATAATAATTTCAGAGTACTTGCAGAGAAGAGGAGAGGTCACTGTCATTTGAGTGATTAGGTTTGCCTCCTAAGATGTGTGTTGAGTGGAGTGTCAAGAAAAAGCTACTCCATTTAAATGATTTATCAATCAGGACTACGATTCTGCCTGCCATGAAAATGAGCAGAACCATGTTTCTAAGTTTGAGTTATAGTTAAAAATTTTTATGCACACAATTCATCAAATGAAAATATAGGTGTCAAAGTAGGAAGGAAACAGCCAATTATTTTTCAACAAATGTCATGGAGAGATCTTTGTAATATTGTAGTTGTTTCTTTTCTTTTTCATCATCAGAATGTTTATTCAGATTCACCATTGTTTTAATACCCAAGACCATAGCTGTGACCAGGACCTCCTTTTCCAACCAAGCACAAAAGGACAACTTCATTCTTTCTACATGGAAATTATCTAACAACTGAGACACAGCTATAGAAACAGCTATAAAAAGGGAATGTACCGGGGAGCTGTGACCCACAACATTAAAAGACTTTCCTTGGTGAAGGAAGCCCACTTTTTGGGCTTCAGGAAACTTCATTCAACATGAAAGAGATTTTGTTTTACATTCTGTTGCTTATTACACGTTTTGGAGATTAAATATTTTACTATTTGTTTACAGAGGGAAACAAACAAAGTCTAGGATGAAATTCTGGCTCACTGGAAAAATTCCTGCTGACTTTATTAATGCTAAGATTTTACTCCTAACTCTCAACAAGAATGTGCTGTGTGAGTGCAGAGAACACTGCAGAGCTGCCTCATGAAGTGATCTCTGGTATTGAAACCCTCCATGTAGAAGCACTGTCCTGTTCCTTGTGAATTCCTCTTGAGAATTTTCAAGAGAGATGTATTTTGAAAGTGCTGTTTTGCAGAGAGCACAGTCAGGCAGCTTTCTAGGAAAATAATCTTTGGCTCAAGAAAGAAAAATAAATTGGCCAAAGGATGTTCATTTCAAGTTGTCAGTGGAAGTGTGGTGACATGCTTTAACTCTGTTGTGGCTCAGTTAGACCCAGTTGAGAAGTGGGAAGGTTTCCATGCTGGACCACATCAGTGATCCGGAGTTTGAGGGGGATCTTTATACTGGATAGAGGGTGGCTTCTTCCTCAACTGCTTGCAGCTTAGCAAATGTAGATTAGCTGTCCCCGGGGAGTGGATGATCACAGTTTGGCACTCGAAGTTTGCATGATCAGCATTTTGGAATGAGTCACCTTCTTAGGTCTTAACCCACTGAGTATGGAAGTCTTTCTCCTTTATCTCTTTTACGCTTTTGTGTTCACGTCAGGCAGCTTTCTCGGATGAGTTTAATAGGAACACTGGATTGCCCATCGTTTCACAGTTTGTAATTTTGTTTATCACTTTGTTTCTTTGAAATTCTTTGCTAATTAGCTTGAGCTTTTTAATTTCTCTTCATACAAAAACTGTTCCTTTCACTTTCAAGTTACTTCAGTTTCTCTTTTTAAGATACATTTTTATTTCTTGATATGCTATTTGTCTATGTACAACAATGAAGCCACATTGCTTCATAAAACCACATCTTTGCTCTGTTCTCTTATATGCCAAAATGGGACTGAATTAGTAGAAGTGTGGGCTCAAGATCAGACTTTTTTTGAAAAAGTGAACTAATGGCACAGTCTCTTACAATATGTTGGGTCATTATGAGATGATATTTTTCACCATCATCCTATATTAGTTGTTTGCTTTTTTATAGATTCTTAGAATGGTTTGGGTAGAAACAGATCTTAAAGATCATCCAGTTCCAACCCTCCTGCAATGGGCAAGGACATGTTCCACTAGAGCAGGTTGCTCAGAGCTCCATCCAACCTGGCCTTGAACACTTCCAGGAATGGGGCATCCACAACTTCTCTGGGCAAGTTGTTTCTGTGCCTTACCACCCTCACATTAAAGAATTTCTTCCTAATATCTAATCTTAACCTCGCCTCCTTCAGCTTTAGGTCATTCCCTCTTGTTCTATCACTTGATCCCAGTGCAAAAAGTCTCTTTACATCTATTTTGTAGGCTCACTTCAGGTACTGAGAGACTGTATAAGGTCTCCCTTATGCATTCTCTTTTTCTCGTCATCCTCTAGAGCTAGTCCTAGAAGGATTGAGACCACCTTTTCTTCTGAGAAAATTAAGTAAATAAAATAAGAAAGGTGAGGCAATCAACTCTTCCCATGAAATACAAATGATTTACATAGCAGTAGGGGACTGTATAGAAGCTTTTCACCAGCCTGCTAATGAAAGAGTGGAGGAAATTTAAAGACTCTGCATATGCTCCCCTCCTCCTTATTCCTTAGTCAGTAGTTATTTTCCTTCTCTTGGTTTCTATTTTTTATGTTTGCCAAAAAAAATAGAGAGGGGTCAAGAGTGAATAGATAATGAAAAGCAGAGCATACTATACATGACAAACTCACAACATTTCAACTGAGTTTGAAACAACACCCCAAAACTTTACCAATCAAGTGCTGCAGATGATAACAAGAAATGAAGCTGAGGAGAAGCCAAAGTGAACTAGAAGTGCCCTCGCTGTCCAAGGCAGGGGCTGTGTCTTGTTTAGAGAGTGTTAATAGTGAAAACCTGATCCATTCTTCACATTTCTTTCAAACACCTAACATGCTATTTTGCGAGGCAGTTCAGTACACAAGAATGTGCTGGGTGGAAGTCAGGATGCCGGCGCTCTTTCTGCGAGTGCAGTACACTCTTAGATTACTGTGGGAGTGCAGCCAGGTCACTTGGGAGCAAGCACACAAACCTCATGTTCAGCCTCCTGGCAGGAGCACTCGTGCCAGAAGCGTGATTAATCCCAGCAAAGGAGGGTGTTTATGGGGTGTCACAGTCCTGGCAGAGCAGCCCCTTATGGATGCACACCAGGCAGCTGTGTTTGGACCCACATGCTGGATCCATGAGCTCCTCTGCTCCCCTGGGCCTGGGCAGGCTCCAAACACTGGCTGTGGCCCCAGCTTCTCAGGCACACTCCCCAGGCACTCTTGTATGTTTGCACCTACTCCTTAAGATCTCTTTTTGGGACCACTGCTGTACCTCAGGGATTATAAAGGCGTTTGTATACACTGGCCACCTGCAGCTAGTAAACTTAATGGCAGAGATACAAAGCAGAAGAAATGTCTATGCTCAGTTTACTTCGTCTTGGGCCCTAGAGTATATCCTGGGTTTTGGATTTTTTATCTCTAACACCTCCAAGAAACTCCCATAATTTTTCAGAGCTGAAGTCTAAGTGCTCCCTGGATTAAAGACTATTCCTTTGTAGCATGCTTCTTCTTAAGCCTTCTGTCTTTTTTCCTTGTACAAGCAATTTGCTTTCACTTTGTTCTGAAGATTTTCTGAACAGGCATGAAATAAATGTTCTCTGCTGTAAGCACCACGCATTTTACCATCCTTAAGGTGGGATTCCACTTGAGTGGAAAATTATTTGTGTTAAGGAGTCTTACTGGTCTCTATTGTGCTTCTTCACCATTTATTGAGGAGGTACCTTATCCACTCCATATTCTCAAAAGCTTGGTTCAATGATCTAGCAATTTCATAAAATTTACTAAATGTTTTCCTTTTCACTAAGAGAAACTTCATAAAGTGCTAGAGTCAGGGCATGAATTATTGTCCCAGTCAATGATCAGTCTTTTCACTCTGCCGGTTTGTGAAATCAAAACTGAATTCATTGTTAGAAATCATTATTAGCTTGTAGTACTGAAGATATTTGTGATGTGGGCCACTTTATTCCTGATAAGTTTATTTCTGACTTTGCCTCTGATTTCATGCCTCAGAGACCATACTCTTTATTTCATAGCCACCCAACATTTATGAGTTTGTATTTGTGTTTAAAAAGCATTGCTGGTCTACATAAGCAATTTTACCACATTCTGTTCTGCCTTTCTACTTGCAGTTCACTACAATTATTCTGCATCTAAACACTCCACTCAAGGTATTCCAAATATACATGTAACTCCAGAACCTACAGCCTACTTGGGTATCCCTTAGACACTGAGATATACCAGGGATTTGTGTGCACTTGCAATGTAACAATGAGATATTCTTTATCAGGAGTTCAAGTGGTGCAGTAGGTTCTGTTGCCAATATCTCCATTATTCCTGAGAAAAACCTGTTTTGCTGTGGAGAAAACAGCAGAGTTACAAATCAGGCATGTAATTGAGTAGGCAAAGTATATAAAGGAGACAGTGTTTAAGTTCACTTGTCACGTTCCAAACATTGGAGAACTCAAGAAGTCAAATTGTCTGCTCTTACAGAGCTGTTATCTTTTTATATCAGGCAGTGAGCAATACTAGTTCCTGCGCAGAATAAAGTAGTGAAATCCACAGTTCACCTGGAAACTGTCCATAGTCTTTGCCTTTCTTTGACCTTGTGACCTCAAATATGAAGAAGTTCCACACACATTGTCTTTGGCTATAGATACTCCTGAGGTCCTATTTCAAATATGTTGGGGTTTTGTGGGGTATGTAGTACATATGCTGAATTATTCTTCCTTGTGTTCCTCTCCTTCACTTTCTCTCTGAGTCTCAGCCAACATTTCACTCCTCTCCACACATGGATCTCATCAATACAGAAGGGAAAATGGCAGGAGAATGCCTGTTTGGTGAAGGGCTTTTCCAGAAAAGCAGGGAGACATTGGAATATTTGGCTTCCTTGAATGATGTGGGCAGGAATTCTGTCCAACAATAGGGCAAATCCTCCTGGGTTCTGTACATGCTGGTCCACAGTTGTCTTCTTAGTTGCAGATCTGATGTGTTATGACAGTATATTTGTGAGTTAAGGTACTTGCTTCTTTTGTTCTAGTACTATGAGGATTATCTGCTTTTTCCTGTTCTACTGCTAAGGATACTTAATTTTGTTAGGTTTGGGATGAAACTCTTGCCAAATCTGCTGAGGCTTGGGCTGCTACATGCATTTGGGACCATGGACCTTCATATCTTCTGAGGTTTTTGGGCCAGAACCTGTCTGTAAGAACTGGAAGGTAAGAGGATACCCAACAAAACAATTATTTTGTCAGCCTCTGAACAACCTTTGAGATCCAGATCTTGGACTGATGCAAGTGTCATCCAGTATTCTATGTTCTATATCTGTCAATGTTCTTTTGGCTTAAGAATATTATTGCTTAATACTGTGCCCCTAGTGATGTGAGAAGAAATCTAAAATGACACGTTTTTCTTTCTGTATTTTAAACAAACCCAGGTATCGATCTATTCTGCAGCTGGTAAAGCCATGGTATGATGAGGTGAAGGATTATGCTTTCCCTTACCCTCAAGATTGCAACCCTAGGTGCCCGATGCGATGCTATGGACCCATGTGCACCCATTACACACAGGTTATATAAATTACTTTCCTCTATCCAAAATCTCATGTCCAAAGCTGGAATTTCCTATGATGTATTTATACCCTTCTCTCTCAAATGGATGTATGTGTATATGTTTAAATATATGTGTATATATATTCATTTTCAATTTGGACTTTACCAATAATAAATATTTATTCAGATGGTTTGGGCCACTTCCAATCGTATAGGCTGCGCAATCCACACATGCCACAATATGAACGTCTGGGGATCTGTTTGGCGGCGAGCTGTTTACTTGGTATGCAACTATGCCCCAAAGTGAGTTGCTCTCTTTTATTTTTTGTTTATTTTTATACTTTGTGCATGTTTTGCTCCTCTCATAGGACTTCTTACTTCTTTTTCTGCAGCATGACCTCTGTTTGTGCTTTTTCTCTGGGCTGCTCCTTTGTTCAAGCTTTCCATCTGAACATACAGAAATGTATGACTTCAGTATACAAAGAAGAAATTGAATCAACTTGATGTGTGTGGAACAAAACAAAAAAACTTGTTTTCTTTTATTGCTGTTGTTATTATTATTAATATTTTTTTTTCTTCCTTCTTTGTGCTGACTTCACTTACTGTGAATTCCTTATTTCTTGACTCTTTGCTATATAGACATGGTGAACTAGACTTCCTCAGGTAAGCAACCCCACTGTAGATCAGGCTCTTGATTTACTGACAGGTGGGCCTGTGCAAACCTTATGAAATTCAGTAAGGCCAAACACACCTGGATTGGGTTTATCCAAGCACAGGTGCAGGCTGAGTAGAGAATGAATTTATAACAGCTCTGAGGAAAAAGACTTGTGGGTGTTTGTGGATGAAAAGCTCAATATGACTAACTTATCAGGGCATGCTTGCAGCCCAGAAAGCCAAACATATCCTGGGCTGCATCAAAAGAGATGCACCCAGCAGGCTATTCTCCTCCTCTACTTTGCTCTCCACCTGGAGAGCTGCATCCAGTTCTGGGGTCCTTAGCACAAGAAAGACATGGAGCTGTTAGAGCGCGTCCAGAGGGAGTTGCTAAGTTGATCAGGGCTGGAATATTTTTATGAAGGCAGGCTGAGAGAGTAGGGGCTGTTTGGCCTTGAAAAGAGAAGGCTCCAGAGAGACCTTATATCAAGCTACAAGTACCTAAAGGGGTCTTACAAGAAAGCTGGAGAGGGACTTTTCATGAGGGCATGTAGTGACTGGACAAGGGGGACTGCCCTTTGCTTAGGGCAGGTAGGTTTAGATTAGACATTAGGAAGAAATTCTTTACTGTGAGGGTGGTGAGGCACTGGAACTGTTCACCCAGAGAGGTTGTGGACTTCCCATCCCTGGAGGTATTCAAGACCAGACAGGATGGGGTTCTGAGCGGCCTGGTCTAGTGAGAGGTTCCCTGCCTGTGGCAATGGGGTTGGAACTAGTTTATCTTTAAGGTTCTTTCCAACCCATACCATTCTGTGTTTCATTCTATGATACATGTTGTTGCCCACAGAATGCCTTTGCTTTGCTTATGACCATGCTACATAATCCATAGCATTGCTTTTATATAAAGTCCATCAGCCCAAGCTCCATGTGTGCAAATCTATCTCATCTTTCCTTCNGCTTAATACTGTGCCCCTAGTGATGTGAGAAGAAATCTAAAATGACACGTTTTTCTTTCTGTATTTTAAACAAACCCAGGTATCGATCTATTCTGCAGCTGGTAAAGCCATGGTATGATGAGGTGAAGGATTATGCTTTCCCTTACCCTCAAGATTGCAACCCTAGGTGCCCGATGCGATGCTATGGACCCATGTGCACCCATTACACACAGGTTATATAAATTACTTTCCTCTATCCAAAATCTCATGTCCAAAGCTGGAATTTCCTATGATGTATTTATACCCTTCTCTCTCAAATGGATGTATGTGTATATGTTTAAATATATGTGTATATATATTCATTTTCAATTTGGACTTTACCAATAATAAATATTTATTCAGATGGTTTGGGCCACTTCCAATCGTATAGGCTGCGCAATCCACACATGCCACAATATGAACGTCTGGGGATCTGTTTGGCGGCGAGCTGTTTACTTGGTATGCAACTATGCCCCAAAGTGAGTTGCTCTCTTTTATTTTTTGTTTATTTTTATACTTTGTGCATGTTTTGCTCCTCTCATAGGACTTCTTACTTCTTTTTCTGCAGCATGACCTCTGTTTGTGCTTTTTCTCTGGGCTGCTCCTTTGTTCAAGCTTTCCATCTGAACATACAGAAATGTATGACTTCAGTATACAAAGAAGAAATTGAATCAACTTGATGTGTGTGGAACAAAACAAAAAAACTTGTTTTCTTTTATTGCTGTTGTTATTATTATTAATATTTTTTTTTCTTCCTTCTTTGTGCTGACTTCACTTACTGTGAATTCCTTATTTCTTGACTCTTTGCTATATAGACATGGTGAACTAGACTTCCTCAGGTAAGCAACCCCACTGTAGATCAGGCTCTTGATTTACTGACAGGTGGGCCTGTGCAAACCTTATGAAATTCAGTAAGGCCAAACACACCTGGATTGGGTTTATCCAAGCACAGGTGCAGGCTGAGTAGAGAATGAATTTATAACAGCTCTGAGGAAAAAGACTTGTGGGTGTTTGTGGATGAAAAGCTCAATATGACTAACTTATCAGGGCATGCTTGCAGCCCAGAAAGCCAAACATATCCTGGGCTGCATCAAAAGAGATGCACCCAGCAGGCTATTCTCCTCCTCTACTTTGCTCTCCACCTGGAGAGCTGCATCCAGTTCTGGGGTCCTTAGCACAAGAAAGACATGGAGCTGTTAGAGCGCGTCCAGAGGGAGTTGCTAAGTTGATCAGGGCTGGAATATTTTTATGAAGGCAGGCTGAGAGAGTAGGGGCTGTTTGGCCTTGAAAAGAGAAGGCTCCAGAGAGACCTTATATCAAGCTACAAGTACCTAAAGGGGTCTTACAAGAAAGCTGGAGAGGGACTTTTCATGAGGGCATGTAGTGACTGGACAAGGGGGACTGCCCTTTGCTTAGGGCAGGTAGGTTTAGATTAGACATTAGGAAGAAATTCTTTACTGTGAGGGTGGTGAGGCACTGGAACTGTTCACCCAGAGAGGTTGTGGACTTCCCATCCCTGGAGGTATTCAAGACCAGACAGGATGGGGTTCTGAGCGGCCTGGTCTAGTGAGAGGTTCCCTGCCTGTGGCAATGGGGTTGGAACTAGTTTATCTTTAAGGTTCTTTCCAACCCATACCATTCTGTGTTTCATTCTATGATACATGTTGTTGCCCACAGAATGCCTTTGCTTTGCTTATGACCATGCTACATAATCCATAGCATTGCTTTTATATAAAGTCCATCAGCCCAAGCTCCATGTGTGCAAATCTATCTCATCTTGCCTTCCATATTAGGAATGGAAGGTTTGTATGGGTCTGTTTAAAATACAGGCCATAGACAGTCATGGGTGGCCCTATACCCCATAACTTGCAGAGGTCTGTGTTAGGTTGAAATGCAGAAATTAATTTTCTGCCAGCATTTCCTAGACATCCTCCCAAGCTTACATTTGGGTGCAGAGTGAGTCAGTGAAGTGTGGCTCTGGGAGAGCTTCAATTTGCGGTCTGGTTTGCACCACTGTTGCAAAAGCCACATGGACAGTGTAAGTGGCTGGTTTCTCTGACTGTGTATTAGGCAAAGACATAGTTCTGTATAGGAACCTGAGTATAATTAATTGGGCATGTTTTCCATAAACTCTTGGTGGCAGAGGTCCATTTGTGGTAAAGAATATGCAAGAATATGTCATTACTCTAGCTGTTACATGAGTAAAAGAATTTTTAAAGGTTTTGCAACTGAAAAAATGATAGGATTTTGTAAGAAAATTTACTTGGGGAAAAAACCACCTTTGGAAATCAAGGAGATTTCTCTGTCCTTTTGGGTTTAATATTTACTGGAAAAGGATGGTAAGAAATGAATGCGAGGGAACAAAGATTAGGCAGCAAAAACTGTATTTGACTTATATTTCCATAACATGAAGAGATGAAATCAAAGTTTCTAAGAGAATTTTTTTATGTATCTTAATATGAAAAAAAAATAAATTGAAAATTAATAACATTTTAGAATACTTCTCTCATTTTCATATATTGGAAGAAAATAGATTTGTACATTAGGCATTTTTGCCAACTGATTTAGTGTTTGTGTATCAGTTAACATTGAATTAATGACGTTTTATATTTTCTGAGTCTAAAAGTCATACTGCTTCTCAAACAGCAAACCAAAGCCTGAAGTTACAAGCTCTTTCCATATGTGAGATTTTGAGTAGACCTTTTAGTCATAGGAAGTGGAATAATGATTTTCATATTTACTTCTTGTGGGGTCACAAAAATTATATTGAGTGGTCTTCCCTGGATTAAGTTTGTATTTTTAAGATTTAATTGAGTTAAGGACATTGGGCTTAAGAGTCCCTGGGCACACACGCAGAAATCTCTTTACCACTCAATAAAGTCTGTGCCCTTCTGAGTAACCTACATCACAAACTCCTCTAAAGAGGAAGGGAGTGAATATTGCAGCCCCAATCTGAGTTATTAAGATTGGAATTCTTAGGATTTAGAACTCCAGTAATTTTCACTGATGCCATGCTGTAACACTGAAAAATAGTTATGCTTCTGAAATGAGGAAAAAACCCTAAAGTTAAGGAGGATAACTGCAAAGTTTAGAAAGGCCCCAGATTATCTACCAGTCTCACACAAATCCACCATGTGTTGCATAGAAAATGAAGCAGAAATCAGTTTTCAGCAAACTCTGATTTCCATATCTGTTATCAGACTAAATATATTTCCTGAGCACTTAGTCTGTTGTACCCATTTGGAAGAGAAGTAGGAATGAGCAAATTATTTGTGATTCCTACTTTCTTCCAAGGCACAACCCAGACCAGGGCTTTTGATCCAGTGTTACTGGCTGGGAGGTGGGGGATGACAAAATGTTTCATAAATAATTGCATTACTCACTGCTATTCCACGTCACATGCAAACTAAAGGAAAGTTCTCTGCTCTGTGAGACATAACATTTAAATAAAAGTCTAATTTTAACTTTCTGCCTACATCATGAGTGTTACATGCTTCTCTAAAAGCCTGTGGTTTATATAAACCCCTAAAAGTCTGTATGTGTTTTTCAGATGTTCCTAGATGTTTCAAAGTTACCTCTTTTCATATGATCACTCTCCAGACATTGTACCCCTTTCCCCCTAGGGTCTATTGCACACCTCTATTCACCAGACAGAAGCCCTCCTCCTCTCATTTGCATCTGTGAGACCTCTGGAAATGCCCCAGTCCAGTTCCTTTTAATACATTACTGGTGCAAATAGTTTTTATCTTCCCTTTTCTCTAATCATGAATTCAGCCTCAGAGCTTCACAATGTGAACCTAGGGTGGTGCAACCTAAGCGTAAGGTTTCACTCTGTTTTTCCATCTTCCGAGCACAAGCTTTTAAGATGCCTGACAAAAAAGAGCTCAAGGAAAACCTTGCACCAATGCTTATTTAGCTATTTTTTGTAAATATAGACCTCCAGTAAAAAATACTCTGTCATGGGATCAGACAATCAAAAATCACTTGGTTGTAGCAAAAGCAAGAAGACTGGGACTTCACCACTGAGACTGAAGGATGTAGAATGGATATTACTGGCCTAGATGGACATGGTCATTCTGTTATTTTTTGGGAATTGCTAAATCAATGTTTATCAGTAAACTATAGAAATAAACTAATGTCATGTTTTTAGTAACAGAACATTTATGGGATATCAGTGGAGACATTAATCACTCAAAACAAGTATGGTTAAAGATTTTTTTTCTTCCACTCTGAAATTATTAAGCATTCTTTTCCATTTTTTATTTTCAGGGGGAATTGGATTGGAGAAGCACCATATAAAGTAGGAGTCCCATGTTCAGCTTGTCCTCCAAGCTATGGAGGTTCTTGTACCGACAATCTTTGTTTCCCAGGAGTGACATCAAACTACTTATACTGGTTTAAATAAGTTAAGGTTTACATTATTTTGAAGAAAACCCACAGATGAGTAATAAGAATCTTGTGTATTGAATTTTGCACATATTATATATAGAGAGATATTGTAATAATACTCTGATATTTTCTTTTTGTATGCTTTTGTGTAATTAGCTTCAAAGTACAGTATAATTTGGTTTCAACACTTTGGGATTTAAGACTCACATTATCCCTTTTAGATTAACATTTTGTTAAAGGAGAGCAACCTCATTTTAATCTTAGCAAGTGTAGCTTCCTGAAGATTAGATTATATTAAAAGCACATCAAAAGATAGAATATTACTCAATTTTAAAAATAATAGCTCCAGAAGGAGAAGGGTCACTGTTTAATACTGTGCTTTAAAAATGGAGTGTGACATGCAAAGCAACAAATTGTCCTCACATTCCCAATGGTTCCTCCCATTTACACCTGTGCTTTCACCTGCCATGTCAATGGGACACTGAGCAGAGGAAAACATAGGTGCAAGAGAAACTGCAGGATATTACCTACCTCATGCACAGCATCAATTCATTTCTGGTGTTTCAAGAGTTCAGGACACGGCTGCTGCTGTCACATGGCTGTGTGCAGACAGGAATATTAGAGACAATGAGGAACCACACTGGCCAAGATACAGTGCCTGTTAACTCACATGCCTAAAGTCTTACCTGGATAGAAAGCTACATCACTTCAAAAATACTGGTATAACAGCACAGCTTGACTCCACCTTCCTGTATTTCTGAATACAGTCATAGTTCTATGGTGGTGTTTTGCAGGAGTATATTTATTCTTTTACAAGAAGAAATACGTTGCTACAATGCAATGTACATCAGTACATGACGTCCATACTGTTTTTCACACTGTAAGTTTACCAGTATATATGTTATCCCTCTGACTGAAACTCAGTTGAGAATCAGGACAGATCAGACCTAAAAACAGGTAGGAAGATTTCTAAATAAAAGACAATAGGGAGCTTTAAAATTCATATAGATTTGTTGCAAAAATTCCAAGTTTCTAAAGCAATTGCAATTGTCCATTACAATTATATTGCACTGTTTCCTGAAAATATTTGTGTGCATTATTAAAACCAAAGCTGCCAAAAACTTTCCTGCCAAAACCTGGATGCCTTATGGGTGCCTAATAGAGACATTAAAACCAAAATATGATACAGGTACTTTTCTTGAAAAACTTCATGAAAAGGAACAAATCAAATGTCTGCCACTATTACTAGGTCATTGAAATAGCCTCGAGTTTTGGCTTTATGTTACAGGGCAGAATGTACTCCACTTTAAATATAAGTGTTTAGTCTGCTTGCACTGCTACATTTAGACCTCTGAAATTTATGAAATTTGAAAAGCAATACTGAGTAGAGTGAGTGGAACAACAGTGGATAATTTCACTACAGTTACATATGTATGTGTCTTTAAGTCACTAATTCAGTCTTTTTAGGGTGTTTGAGACAGTCTGTCACCAGAATATGAAGTAACATATGGGTGATATAAAAAGAAAGATGAGAATTTTAATTCTTCATGTTAGTTTTTTTTTTTCTCTGGCAAGATTTGTGGAACAGGCTGTGTAGTGTATGAAATGTAGGAGCCCCTCTCTGTCTAACCATAATCTGATCCCTCAGAGAACATCAGAGGCTGACCTATGGCCCTTCAGAGATTTATGGTTAGTGATATTTCTGTATCTGACTGGACAAGAGCTAGACAGGCATATTGCCTTTAGATGTGTCCATGCTGTAAAAGGATAACACTTTGTAATATTCTACCAACTCTTATCCTAAGAGGTACAATATAAACATTTTTCCTTTTGTTTTCAAAGGAGTTTGGACTTGAAGAGTACTCAATCAGTCAAATATTTTGGCAGAGTAAAAGCCAGTCCTGTTTTGGGAGTGAAAGACAACCTCTTTGCATTATCTATGTACACACTGAAATAAATAAGTGAGACAAAACTACTTGGTGGGTCACGAGCCCCTCGGCCAGCACAGTTTTTGACAAAGATGCAGGTGAAAAATGCATTTTTGTTCTGCATAAGAAATCTTTATAGAGGTAAAGACAGCACAGTTAAAGCAGTGCATGTAGCCATTTTCAGTATTTTTATTTTTAAAAGACAAATAGGAAGCAGAGCATAAGAAAAAGTTCAGGTTAAGCCATGGAGCCTACAACAGTAGGTCTAACAATAAATGACTATGCACTTTGAAATTTGTAACTTGTATGTTGTATGGTACACTTTCCAAACAGGACTAGACATTGTAAATTAATTTATAATTCTGTAATTCAGCTGAAATTATTATCGCGGGTATATATATGTTATCATATCTGTTACTTTTTAAGTTGCTGCAAATACCGTGATTTTGTGGAATATTTTGTTTTCTGTGAATATAGAAAACTTTGCTTTTAACAAACAGGCATGCAGGTTTTTTCACAACATCCCATAATGGTGCTAGGGATCAAATATTGTAATCACACTGTAATTGACAGCAGCAAAACATGATCTGGAAATAAGCTATTTCATACAAGCAGCTCCTGATAAAACCAGCCACAAGCACTCAAGCATTAGCTGAATATTTTTCATTTAACAGAGAGGATTACAGATCATCAGATATTTGATTGCCACATGAAATTTCCACTTTAAAGTAGAAGGCCTTTCTGTGTTACCTATTTGAATTGCCCCAATTTCTATAATCTTTTTGCTCTTGGGCCAGGTGATGACAATGCCAGTAAAGCTCTGTTTTGATTGCCAGAGCCAGTGCTTCCTGACTGACTACCTGACACCAAGTGCTGCTACAAAAAAAGCACTGAAATGTGCAGAAGACTTCAGACATCTTTGGCAACTCTAATACAGGCCAAGGAAAATTCTTGATGAGTTCAAGGTCACACTGAGGCAAACCACCTCCAGTTGCTCGTCTGATGGCCTTGAAGGAGTAATTTCTTCTCAGCAGAGGGGTGTGCCTTTAAAAACAGAGAAATTAGGTCAGACTTCTGTTCTAAANAACATATAACTTACCACTAGGCCAGATTTGCTTTCAGAGTTCCTTTTTATGGTTGTTTCAGGCTCTAATAAGAGTTTTATGTGCATCAGAGAGGAAAATGTATTCCAGTTCAAAACCAAAACAAACAGCACCCTCCCCTCATCACAACAGGCAAGTCCCCATGGAACAAATTATGGGGAGAGTAAGACCTCTGAGAGTCATGACTTCAGATTGATGCCGAGCAAGTTTTAATGATTCCAGGTACTCTAAAAAATAAATGACTTCAGAAAATCTGGGCTTGACCTTGCACACTTGTCCTTGGGATCTATTCTTTGAGATCAATTTGTTTCTCTCTGAATTTGAGGTGAGTTTGATCAAGTCTCAGTGAAAACTGCAGGCGTTTTAATATAACTTCTTTGGGAATGGAAAATTGGATTCCACGAGAGTTTTGTGAACAGCAGAATTAAACTGTGTATGCCATGCCCTGTTAACACTGGGAAATACCATGGGGCTCTGAAAGAGGAAACCTCCCAGAGCATAAGTACTGTGATTGCATGGAAAGAAACATATCTGTGCCTATCTCCGTATCTATATCTGTAGGGAGGTGGATAGGGTCTCTCCGAGGGTCAGGTTGCAAGCATGGATGCCCTCTTGTGGTTGAGAATCCCCCTACTCATTACATGGGAATCCAAGA